>CM039125.1:8004298-8139535 GCA_022036555.1 Microstegium vimineum | reverse complement strand
AGACTCCAATTTACTTTATTTCATCGATTTTTTCAACATTAAACTATGAACACATGTTTTTCAAGGACAAACGAAATTTGTCTTCTTACATATTTTAAACGGTGTTTTTTTTCTTTTTTATGAAGAATTATTAATGGCTTATTTAATCTCAATAACTTGATAAATAAATTATTTTAATCAAAAAAATATAAACCCAATATCGTTTTTTTAAAAGAAATAAATGTTGTCTAGCTAATTGTTTGCCGTCCATTAAGTTTTTTGGAATTATTCCTTTATTAATGTATAGTCGTGTTCATTATTATCTTTTAAAAACGAATAAGATTCATATAGCTAGCTTCATATAGACAATCAAGTGAAATATAACCTTTTCAGAAGAAATTTGACACTAGTTTAGTTTTTTATAATTTAAATAAACCATTTGTGAGTTTTAGAGACTAAATAGGCTTTTGTTATACAGATATAAAATTTTCAGAGGGCTAAAATCATCTAGCTTAAATAGTCGGAGGGCATTCGGTACACGATTTTGTAATTTAGGGTTGGAAAAATAGTCTGTTATATGCAAGTTGAAGATTGAAATAAGAGACTTACCCTCCTATTAAAGATTATCCATTGTAGATAATATACACATACACTAGAGCTATGTGTCCCATCATTCATCAGCAAAACCATTGTAGATCATATACACGTACACTAGACCCGGTTCAAATGAAAATGTCTTCCAACTTACCATTTTCTATATATCTTTTGATTGAATATATAACCCCTTTAATTAATTTCAATGATAGGTCGAAGCATTTAAATGATCATGAGTTGGATTTTGGAGACGTTGATATTGAAAAACACAATTAGGAGGGCTAAATCTAAAGGCCCCTAACTCCTTGGGAAATTAAGCTAGCCATCATAGGGAGTCCAGGAGACTCGGGACGCAAGCAACTACCGTTGTGTTTGGTTGGATGCATCCATTTCATGTTGGTTGCATGGGTCCATATAAATGGAGAAAGAAGCCTAATTGTTACCTCTAGTGAATGGAATGCGTCTCGTATTGACCCACGCCCCACCGGTAGCTGGACTAAAACTCGAAGGTCGTTAATTCGCTCGGTTCGACTCAGCTTGTTAAGGTAACAAGCCGAGCCGAATTTTAGCTCGTTAGCTATAACGAGCCAGCTCATGGGCCGCTCGCGAACCAAACGAGCCAAAATTTTAAGAAAAAAGTAACTTAACTTGTATTAATTTTTTTTAATATTTCTATAGTATATATGTTAGCATATTGATTTTTTGTTTAATTTAAGATAGTTTTATATTTTATTTCTGTATTATTACTATTATCAAGCTTTAATAAATAAAAATATTATATTTTATGTTTCTTTTATACCTAGCTCACAAGCTTAACAAGTTAGCTTGAGCTTTTAACAAATCGAGCCGAACTAACTTGTTATCCTAACGAGATCAAACAAATCGAGCTGGCTCGTTCTTCAGCCTCCATACAACCCAACAGTATTTTGAGCATCGAAAGCAACCAAAGCACATCTACGACTACGAGCCCATCCATGCACCATACCGGGTCTCGTCGCCACGGGCCCATGACCGTTATTAGATTAAAAAAAAAATTGCCCCACTTGCAATTCTCCGATGCTCACAACACAAGCCGGGCCCCGCTGACGCGGCGGCGGGGGCGGGTCTCCATCCGCCTGGTCCGCGACGTCGGCCACACGGCGCCCCGCCCTTAGCGTGCGCCAAGCGGCGGCGCTTTCAGTCCGCCTCGCCGGTGACGCGATTCTCTGCCCTCGAGGTCACCCCCGGCCGGTTATCTCTCCATCAGGTGAATGAACCATCGGATCCGAGTCACGGTGATCGATGTGGTACGCGAGCTCTGGCACTTACCTGTGGGCTGTGCCTGGTGGTTAAACTAATGCGTGAGCTTATCCTCAAGGGAATATTTAGCGGCGTTGTTAATTGCCAAACGGGTTTGGTGCGTACTGTGTGTGTATGATCTAGTACGGATCTCAGTCTGATTTGATTGGCGTAGTTTGGTTTTTTGTCTGTGGGCTGTGGCACTTGGATTCTCTCTGGACCGGAGCAGCTGAACTTTTGTGGTTCTTCTCGTGTCGGCTTCTCGTGGGGATTTCATTTCATGGTTGTATTGTATCTAACACACTTGTGAGTTTGAAATTTTAAAGTAGTGTAAGTTTCTTTTTTAAAAGGACCGAAGTAGTAACTGGAGTAATATTTTGGACGAGTTACTTACTTTTGGCTTCGATTTTTGGTCCCAAAAGCCAAAAGCTCAATCAAATGAGCTGTTTTTAGAAGCAATTTTTATTTTTCAAAAACAACTGCTTTTCGGTTGTACATTTTTGAAAGCTGGTTTGATCCTGTTTTTGATTTTTGACTTTTTCCTTTTAAAAATATAGGTGGAGTAAAAAGCTATTTCATAGTTGTTTCAAAAGAAATAAAGATAGAAGATATATTTTATACTTGATTAACCAAACAACTTTCAGCTTTTGTACAACTCAAAGCACATAGCAGATTTCTCAAGCTCATAGTTCACAACAATTTTTCCTCCCAGTCATAGCTCAACCAAACGCACCCTGTGTCAAGTGTGAGGGTTTGCTGCCCTTTACGTTGTTTATTTATTTTTTTATTCGAAGAAAGGTCGAAAGCAATTGAACGTTTCGAGAGGGAATTACTCCAAAGGCAAGTGGGATTAGTTTGAGACAATTACTCCAAAGGCAAGTGAGATTAGTTTGAGACAGCGATAGCCGGCGGTTTGAAAATTACTTGGACTCGGTTTTTGAACCACCAGTATGAATCGAAGAGACATATCTGTTTTTTTTTTCTTTTTGTTATATATATACGGAGTATATTCCAAGGGGAAGCGAAGGTTTTTGTATTGCTAGTTTATTGTTCACTTAAAAATCTGAATCATAAAAAGCAAAGCAAGAATAAGTAGATTGTGACAGTGATGTGGACGATTCAACGAGATGAGAGAACTTTTCAGGTGACGCGCGAAAGATTAGCACGTACTCCGTATGTTAAGATGTTATAACTACTAGTACGTACGGAGCACAGTATAAAAAGAAAGGTACAGGTCAAACAGTAGGATTCATGCAAATCATCACGCTACCGGTTCCAGGATATGCTGGCTTCATGGGATTGGGCCAGAGGTCTCAGTTTAAAGAATGGTCTAGCCGACCTACTGCACACGTGTCCGTTTCTCAAGGAGTTCACGGCGCAATGAGTTCTGGAGAGCTCCTACCCAGGGTTCAAATCATGGGTGCGACACTTTGTTCTAGATTTATTTTCAGATTTTCCGACGCTATGCATTAAGTGGTAGACGACGTTCCCGTCGATAGCGAGACGTCTGTAGTGACTTCGTCAACTTTAAGATTTGTCGTTTGCGTGTGTGTTCGTAGGGGCGAGTGTGCGTACGTATTGAATGTCTGCGTTGTACTGTGTAATCATCGGCAATGAGATGGAAACGGATTATTAATCCACAAATAACAAATCTCCACTGGGCACAATGCAGACAAGCTGGACTTGCCATTGCCAGTCTGATAACTGGCTCTGCTGCTTCCAAGAGAAGCGGGCAGTAGCAACAGTTGCATGCTGCGATTTTTCCACAAAGTTCATGCTGCAAGACATCCTGCGAGACTGGCTTCCTAGAATAGGGAAATCAGATCCTCAAGGTTCTCGAGATGGAAATGGTTCTTCTTCAGCCTCCTGCGGCGCGTGCTGCTTGTCCTGTGCACCAAACAGTTGCCATTTCAGTCAGATGGATGACAACAACAGTTAAGAGCTAAGGAAACACATTTGCAAATCGTGAAACGTTATAGTCAAACTGGCAGGAATTGAGCTCATAATGGAAGCAACAGACATTTGAAAACAATACTTGCTCTAGATGAAAACCGTAAGTAGGACACTCACCAATATTGGTTATGAAACACCACGGTGTCTGCTGTGACAGGATTCCCATCATCATTTCTATTCCACTGATAGACAGCATGAGTCCTGTTTTTCAGTTGTAAAATTGAATGACCATAGCTGGCCTCCCTGAAAGCTGAGTAGTCTGGCTGGGGGTCATAAAACCTGCAAAATGGTGGGTTATAGCACTACAGGCAAGGCCCATAAGACTTCGGGGAAAAAAATGAAAGCGATAATGTTAAGGAGAAACCGAGAAACTATCTATCTCTGATGGTAAGGTGAGACGGGACTTGATAGTCGAAACCATGATCTCAACCACAATTTTCTGTCTAGTAGGCCAGATGAGTGTATGAGTTTGGTAAACATAATAGCACTGATAAAATGTTTGCCGGCTATTAGTTTGTCACCTTGAAGCAAGTCCTTCCTGGTTGCCTCCATCACCAACTGTTATGTAAACGGGAGCAGATTTGTTTGGCACTGGATATCGATTTCCCGATGTTATGTTGTAGTTGACATTAGAAATGCGGTACTGCAAGTATAGGGTAGCAATGAGAAATCAACATTCAGATCTCTGATTTGACTCTGAAGGAATAAACTCACAGTCCAAACTAAACTCAGAATTTCTACGATGTGGAAAATAAAATAAAATGGAAGGAAACTTTGCTGAAGGGAAGAACTTACTGATCTCTCATAAGCATGGACATGCCCCGCAAATACCAAGTCGACCTTGTACTTCACAAACCATTTCTCAAAAGCAGCCCTCATACTCTCACCCTCCATATAATGTGCCTCATTGCTGTTGTACATGGGAGAATGCATGAGAACGATAAGCCAAGGTGTCTTTTCCCTATCCACGTGCTTGAATTCATTCTTCAGCCACCGCCATTGAGGAGTGTATTTTACTAATAACCATCAGAAGTTTAGAAGTTAGGTCACAAGCTTGAATGGGAATATGCCACAAAAGAAACTAACAAATCAGCTACTAAATCACGCATGTTTCTGAAATCTAGTAGTATATATGATGCCAATTTAAATGGATTGATGTGAGCATGTACTCATTAGGGAAGCATTATCTGGCTAGTGAGAAATGACTACATTTCAGTCAAAGTGCAGGCATGCAAATCCAAGTCCATTCATGAATTTGCAATGTTTTTTGCATTGTGTGAAGAGGAGTTATTCTCCCCTTACAAGTGCCTGGGTAGATTCTTTTGTACAAACCTTAGCTTCCTTTTCCTTGTTTGTTTGTTCAGTTGTTTATTTTTTTTCCTAACCCCTCCTGTTTTTTTTTTTCAATTAGGGAAGCACCAACACCTATTTTCCACCCAACACTACAGGTTGCAACTGCTCATCACTTAACTGAATTTAAACTTTCACTTTTCACCAAAACCAAAGGAATCTCAGATATATCAATAAAAGTATCAAGGTCTAACACACAAATGACTTTAAACTTATTGCAGCCAGAGAACTCCATATGGAAACAAAAAAAAAAACAAGCTCGAAGGGAATGTTACCAAATGGAGAGTAGCTAGACAACACGATGATATGAGCAGATGCACGCCTGACAGCATACCACATAGGAGAACTGCTCTTTGATGCCAAGTATGGAGTCATATATCTATGCAGATATGGCTTGAATGTAGAAGTTTCTCCCTGGAAATATCAAACAAAAAAATAAAGAAGTTACTGAAAGAAAAAAAAAACAAGCATGTTTTTTTTCTTTTAAAAGCAGGTTTAGGTAGCTATGTTCAAATGGAAGGTGCTGTAATCTATTAGCAAAGATGTGAACATAAATTACCAGATCAGGCCTGTACTCTATTTCATGGTTTCCAGTATTCCAAATCCATGGCTGGTATGCAGTACTGCGCTCAACAAATCGACCCCAAGAATCCCAACGAATGCCATCATTATGATCATAATTATCAGCATACGACAAGTCCCCAACAAATAGAACAGTTTGACCTCCAGTTTTCAAATAATGTTGAAGAGTTGAGAGAGAATTAAATGTTTGCCCCAGATCACCTGGAACAACAGAGATAGAGAGAGTTGGGATCAATCTGCTCAAAGCGGCTGAATCAGTAATGCTAAGGCAGTATTATTTGCCAATTTTTTTTTGAAATAATTATTTTCCTAATTTTTGTACATGGTGACTAATTGATTTTCTATTTCCCCAGAATGCCTTTTATGGAAGGTCAGAGTGTAGCCGGAGTTTGTTTCAGAATATACCAGCTAAGATTGTAAGTATAGCCACCCATTAGCCAGGCTTCATCATTATATAGTGTAAGCTGATTAAAAGCAACACATGTTTGCTGCACTCAAACACCTATACTATCCATTTGGGGCTCTGCTCCCTCAGATATGCTGACATTCTCTCTGATGGCGTCGTGGAGTGTGCGCGGGGGCGGTGGGGGCAGGATGTCAGCATGGCGGTGGGGATAGATGTCCCTTCAGTCATGTGTGCCATGAATATTTACATTTTCCGTGGTCAAGGCCAAAAGCAATCTGTGACCAATAGTTGCTGTCATTTCACACAGCTCTGTGTCTCATCCAACCTAGCTAGGGCAGGGGTTGATACAGGTCCAACACAATTGAACGGAAATACGCAGTGATCTAAAGTAATAATAATTAAATAAGGAAAGACAAACCTATGATGCCAAATGTGTATGATGCATCTGGATCAATTGCTGGAGGTGTTTCAAACCAGAATTCTCGAACTGAATCTCCACTTCCAATCTTATAATAATATTTAGTGTTATACTGCAAGGTGCAAACAATAAAGTTACAGCATTATATTTGCAATTTTACATAGCATCATTTTCGGATAAAAATAACCTTGTACAGTTGAAATTTGATAAAGAAAAATTCTGTGGTCAATCCAACATGTGCATACTAATTGAAAGGTAGCTGCATAAATAGCATTCCAAAAAGTAGCCGCATTAATAAATTTTGCTTCATCAAGAGAAGTCATCTCTATCAAAGAAGCATTGTGTTTGAGCTATGATATTTGGCAGGGTGAATAGTTTGCAGGGCAAACATTTTGAATAAGAATATAGCATAAAGCCTGAATTGAAGTATAGAGAAAAAAATGAAACCTATTAGCATATTACCTCAAGACCATCAACAAGGCAATGGTGTATGTATCCAGATTTGTAATCGTAAAACGTATAATTCGTTGTTGTTCCTTCTGCTTTCTGGTCATATTGCTTCTCCTTGCCATAAAATACTTCACTTGGCCCAGGTTCTTCTGGAGTAACCCAAGATACTATAACTGCCTTTCCATCATAGTCACCTTGGGTGATATGAACCTGGTACCAGCATGATGTAAGCACGACTAAACAATGATAGCACTAATAATGAGCTGGAATCTGGTGACAAAGTTACTTACCTGCTGTGGAGCATTGTATCCCTTTGGAATCGCAAACCATTCACTTTCTAGAGGTATATCTGTAGACGGGAACTCTGTGCGCACGTAAGAGCTTGTTCGACCAGAGGCAACACCACTAACCAGGCATGAAAGAACATGTAGCGATAACGCAAGCAAACCCCAACCCCTCATTGATTCAGGAGTTGATGTCACTCAGCCTAAAATTACAAAATCAAATTGCAAAAATGCTTAAGAGTTAACAAATTCATTGGATTGCAAATGACCTAGTTTTCACTGATGACACAACAGAAATATTATACCAATGAACCAGCAACGCCGTATCACTACTAGACAAAAGACTTGGTCAGAAGAATAGCAACTAAAGTTAAGATGGCTAAAGAAAAATTAACCTTGCCTCTTTAAGTCAATATTGTGATATTGCCAAACCATGACACACTGCCCTTAAATGCAAATATGATCACCCATTTATTACATAGTAAAAGTAGGTGGCAAGTGAAGGAAGATGTATTCATATGTATTTCTGATAACAGAGAAGGATTACATATATATAGAGGGAGAGAGCCAAGGTGTGAAAGCATAGAGGGGAGAGAACCAAGGAGCCAAGGTGTGAAACCAGCTCTTGGTGATCTAGCTAATAACTAAGGTAAAGTGTGAACAGGCGCAGCACACAGGTGCCAAGGCGCCTGTACAGCTAGGAGAAATATTAATTGCTAACATGCCCCCGCAGTCGAAGCTTCGGAAGACCGAACGTTGAGACTGGAGCGGAACTCAGTGAAGACAGAAGAGGGCAGCCCCTTGGTGAAAACGTCGGCGAACTGCGATGTCGTTGGAACATGTAGAACACGGACGTCACCAATGGCAACACGTTCCCGCACGAAGTGAAGGTCAATCTCCACATGCTTGGTGCGTTGATGTTGAACAGGGTTGGAAGACATGTAGACAGCGCTGATGTTGTCACAATATACCAAAGTTGTTTTGCGCAAAGGAGCATGAAGTTCAGTTAGCAACTGACGGATCCAAGTGGCCTCAGCAACAGCATTGGCGACAGCACGATACTCAGCTTCGGCACTGGAACGAGAGACAGTGGGCTGTCGTTTGGAGGACCAAGAGACCAGATTGTCACCCAAGAAAACTGCATAGCCTGAAGTAGAGCGACGAGTGTCCGGACAGCCAGCCCAATCGGCGTCTGAGTATACCAAGTTGTCCTGAGCACAGGGACACACATGGAGACCCATATGAAGAGTGCCACTGATATAGCGGAGGATACGCTTAAGAGCAGTGAGGTGGGGTTCCCGTGGGTCATGCATGTGAAGGCAGACTTGTTGAACAGCGTAGGCAATATCCGGCCGGGTAAAGGTGAGATATTGGAGAGCCCCTGCAAGGCTCCTAAAGTCTGTAGGGTCAGCCACGGGATCACCAGCAGCAGATAGCTTGGGGTTGAGGTCCACGGGGGTGGAGCAAGGTTTGCAAGCAGCCATCCCAGCACGCTCAAGAATGTCAATCATATATTGGCGCTGAGAGAGGAAAAGCCCATTGCTGGAGCGCTGAACCTCCATGCTAAGAAAATGATGAAGGGGACCGAGGTCCTTCATAGAGAAATCCTTTTGAAGAGCATCAGTGAGGCGCTGAAGTAGAGCATCGGAGGAAGCTGTTAAAATAATATCATCCACATAGAGGAGAAGGTAAGCCATATCCTTCCCATGGTGATAAATAAATAAAGAGGCATCTGTCTTGGCTTCAACAAATCCCAGCTGCAGAAGATGAGAAGCAAATCTGCTGTACCAAGCGCGGGGAGCCTGCTTAAGACCGTAGAGGGATCGATTAAGCCGGCACACATAATCTGGGTGAGTGGAATCCTCAAAGCCTGAAGGCTGGGCACAGTAGACAGTTTCAGACAGATTGCCTTGCAGGAAAGCATTGTTGACGTCCAGTTGATGAATAGACCATGAACGTGAGAGAGCAATAGACAGAACAGTGCGGACTGTAGTAGGTTTAACCACAAGACTAAAAGTCTCTGAGAAGTCAATTCCAGGTCGTTGTGTAAAACCCCGAAGAACCCAACGAGCTTTGTAGCGTTCAAGAGAACCATCAACTGTAAATTTGTGTTTGAAAACCCACTTGCCGGTGACCACATTGCACTGAGGTGGCCTAGGAATTAAATCCCAAGTCTTGTTAGCCAAGAGAGCGGAGTGTTCGGTTTCCATGGCAGCACGCCAGTTGGGATCAACGAGGGCAGCACGGTAAGTTCGAGGGACCGGAGATAGCGGTGCAGTCTGGTACAGGGAGGGCAGGCGAATGCCACGCTTAGCCCTGGTGATCATGGTATGCTGATTGGAGATGGGGTTGACTGGAACAGCCCCTCGGGGAAGAGGTGCTGCTGGTAATGGTGAAGGAGGTGCTGCTGGGGTGGGAGGCGATGCAGGGGGTGGTGCAGGCGCTGTTGAAGGCGGTTGGAGACGCCTGCTGTAAACCTGACCGAAGCGGCGGTCAGGAGGAGGGGCATTAGCAGGGCGGCGCACATAGATCTGGCCAAAACGCTGGGGGGCGTGGACAGGGGTGCTGAGGGATGCTGGTGGAGCAGAACCAGGGGCGCTGGTGGGTGATATAGGCACAGCTAGGTGCCCTGGAGACCCACCGCTGTCAGGATGGGCGACACCAGAGGGGCTCTGGACATGGTCAGAGCCAGTACGAGGTGTGGCCACAGCACCAGAAGAACCTGCAGGGAAGGAACATGGTGATGGTGGAAAGGGAAGGTCCACCGGGTCAGAGGGATCATCTAAAAAATTATAATCAGCCCTGGTGGAAGAGGAGGGAGATTCCGAGAATGGAAAAGAGGTTTCGTCAAATACAACATGACGAGAGATGATTATGCGATTGGTGTGGCGATCAAGGCAGAGATAACCCTTGTGATGTGGGGAGTAACCAAGGAAGACGCATAAGGTAGAACGGGGAGAAAGTTTGTTGGTGACAGTGGCAGTGAGGTTTGGGTAACACTTGCACCCAAAAACGCGTAAATGAACATAGGATGGAGGCTTGCCGAAAAGGGAGAGGTGTGGTGTGGAGAAGTTGAGTGTTTTAGTGGGTAGAATGTTGAGTAAGTAAGTGGCAGTGCTAAGGCCGGCTGCCCAGAAGCGAGGAGGGACGCTGGCCTGAAATACGAGGCAGCGAACAGTGTCATTAACAGTGCGGATCATGCGTTTAGCCTTGCCATTTTGAGACGAGGTATAAGGACAAGACATGCGGAGGTGAATGCCATTAGCAAGAAAGAAAGCGCGGGAACTTGAGTTGTTGAACTCAAGACCATTATCGCATTGAATGCCCAGTAACTCCAAACTGTGTGCGGACATAGGCAAAGAAATCAGATAGAGTGGGGAAGGTGTCAGACTTTTTGCGTAAGGGAAAAGTCCAGACATAGTGAGAAAAATCATCAATAATGACAAGATAGTACTGATGTCCCGAAACACTAGTAATAGGTGAAGTCCATAAATCACAGTGAATTAATTGGAACGAGTGCGTAGCACGGGAGGACGAAGTCTGAAAAGGAAGGCGAACATGGCGCCCAAGTTGACATGCATGACAAAGGGTATCGCAAGAGCCTTGGTTACAAGAAATAGTTGAAGTAGAGGCTAGTCTAGACAAGGCTTCGCGACCAGGATGTCCAAGACGCTGGTGCCAAAGAGTGGAGGAGGTTGCTGCAAGGAGTCCTGATGCCGGGAGCTGCAAGGGGTACAGGGGTCCCGAGCTGTTACATCGGACGATCTCGCTCCGCGTGGGAAGATCCTTAACAGAGCAACCAAAAGGGTCAAATTCCACAGAACAGTTATTGTCAATGGTGAAACGACGAACAGAAACAAGGTTTTTAATGAGGTCGGGAGAAACAAGGACATTGTTTAGATTAAAATTGTAAGGAAGATGAGTGGTGCCGGTGGCAGTGACAGGAAGTAAATTGCCATTGCCAACGACAATAGAAGAGGGAGAATGAGCGTTAGGTGGGGAGAAGGAAGAGAGAATACCAGTGTCGGATCCCATGTGACTGGTAGCACCAGTGTCGAAGTACCAGTCCCGCTGTGGCGGCTGAGGGAGAGACATAGTCTCAAAACTTGCCGCAAGAGCCTGCTGATCCCAACCAGGGGGTGGAGGAGGTTGAGATGCCGGGACATGAGCAAGAGGAGGGACACCCCAGTGGCCAGCCCATTGGGCGGGTGGACCAGAAAAGTAGGCCTGATGCGGAGGAGGCGCAGGTGCATGAGGAGGCGGTGAGGCCCGGGGATCAGGCCACATATAGATGGACCCGGTCCACGGGTTGTAGTAGTTTGCCGTTGGAGGAGCCGCAGGGAGAGCGTCGGTGTTGCCAGGGGCGCCCCTGAAACCAGAACTGCTCCCAGAAGTACTGCCATTGTTGCCTTTGTTATGGCGCCTGCCGCCACGTTTACCGCGATAACCATTGCTGCTATTGCCGCCACCACCCCCGGCATGAGAGGCTGGCTGCTGGTGCAGTTGTGGGGTCGACGGCAGCCGTGGATGGGGAAGAGCAGTGGGCTTGGAGCCACCGATACCTCCCAGAGCGGTGAGAGCAGTGGCTGGAGGGCCTTGGCCATGGTAAGTTCCTCAAGGCGAAGCTCATCCCGGACTTGCAGGAACGTAGGAAGAGGAGTGGTGCGGCGCAGATGAATGCCGATGGCGGTGAACCGTTCATTCAGCCCCCGAATGATGTTGAGAACCAAGGTCGCCTCAGAGATGGGCTGGCCAAGGTCCCGAAGATCATCAGCCTTGCGTTTGAATTGACGACAGTAGTCGTCGACCGATAGGTCCCCTTGGGCAAAGCTGCGGAATTCCTGATCAGCATACAGGGCGCGCGTGGTTCGATTCCCAAGGAACTGGGACTTGATCGCGAGCCAGATGGTACGGGCAGAGGCGCCACGCTCGGAGACGATGTCGGCGAGGTCGTCGGAGAGGGCACCCAGAAGCCAGGTGCGGACGACACAATTCATCCTGACCCAGGAAGGAGACTCCGGAGTGACGACGTCAGAGAAAACATGGGACTCCAACGAGTACTTGCCGAGGACGTTGAGGATGGACGTCTTCCAGCGAGCATAGAAGGGCGAGGTGACGTCGAGGAGCAGAGGTACCAGAGTGCGGATGTTCTGGACCGAAACTGCTTGAGTATGGAGATTGAGGATGACTTTGGCCTCTTGTTGAAGAAGAGCGTTGTCGAGGCCACTGCCACCACCGTCAGAGCCGTAATTGCTGATGTTGTCGAAGACCTCGTCGCGAGGAGGGGCAGCAGCAGCACGGGCCGCGGTGGCGCGCGCCTGGGCGTCACGAAGGCGAGCAGAGGCGGCGTCGATTTCCGCCTGGGCAGCCGTGGCCTCGCGATCAGCCGCTTCAGCGGTCGCGAGGGCAGCAGCGCGGGCCTCCTGCGCGGCGCGCTCGGCGTCGGCGTCTGGATGAGACATGGCACAAGGTAGAGCCGGGTGCGCAGAGAGCAGCGCTGGCAGGGCAGCGTATGGGCGCGCTTGACACAGCGTCGGAAGGGAAGATGGAGCGCGCGTGGAGCAGCGCTGGCAGCGGAAGAGTTTAGTCTTTTGATACCATGAAGGAAGATGTATTCATATGTATTTCTAATAACAGAGAAGGATTACATATATATAGAGGGGAGAGAGCCAAGGTGTGAAAGCATAGAGGGGAGAGAACCAAGGAGCCAAGGTGTGAAACCAGCTCTTGGTGATCTAGCTAATAACTAAGGTAAAGTGTGAACATGCGCAGCAAACAGGTGCCAAGGCACCTGTACAGCTAGGAGAAATATTAATTGCTAACAGCAAGTCTTCTGCAGAAACCAAGGAAGGAGGAATCTTTTAGAAAATCTCACAAAAAAGGAGAACATCCAAGTTTCCAGCTATTAGTCTGGTGGATGGTGGACCCTACCCATGACTAATATAGATCATAACCATTTGAGGTTATTAGGAACCTATTTTAATCTAACTGTTAATGGATAGAAAGAATCTTGAATCATAGAAACGATCATCTTAAGTAAATCTACAGCCCGTACTCTAGCATGAAAAAAAAACCAATAAGAGAACACGGCCAAACTACAAATTTATTGGCCATAGAGCTGTCGTTCCATAAATAGTAAGAGCAAACAAATAGAAGAAAGACCATACGGAGCAGCACAAGTGTAAAGGTGAGGAAGGCCAAAACGAAGACAAACAAGTCTTAACCGGTTTTTCCTTGATGAGCTAAAGGTGTGCAGAAACTAGGAACTATCCCAACAACTGAATTCATTTCTGCTTGGGATTTCGTACTCACCATCCATCTAACAAGAGTAGTAGGTCTAATTCTAACTGTTTTTTCTTAACACATCAGTAGGCTCAGTACATATAACCGTTGCAAACAGGTGTTCATTTTGCTTATAATAAGTTCTGCAAGGACATCAGTTCGCACGAGTTTCGTTGTATCCCCGACTAAATTGGGCACCAATAACTTAAGTAGTGTAGTCCAGCCAACTAGTGTCGATCTTGTGCCTGAAGAAACAAAGGAGATTGGATGGATTTGGACTAACAGGACACCGCGCAGCACGCCAATACACAACACATGGAACCAACGTAGAGACAGAGACAGAGAAGATTTGGATCTGCTAGCGAACAAGACCAACTCATAAAGAAACGGAGGCCGTCCTAGGATTACCTGCCAACGAAAGAGGAGACCAATTGGCGCCCGGGTGGATCTCCGCTCCACAAAGGAGGAGATGAGCAATGGCGGCAGCGCACCCTGGAGCGGTTGGTGGAGGAGCCTCCCGGCGGGCTCGTGCTCGGCGGCGCTGCCGCAGCCCGCAGCGTTGGCAATCACCAATCACAATCAGTTGGCGAGCAAACTAAGCCGTGACGGAACGGCGAAGAGACCACTCATTCGCGACGCCAGCGCAGCCGCAGGCCGGGATGGGTCGCACTGACTGACAAATGGGTCCCACCTGTCCACATCCCTCGTAACTCGGTGAGGTTGATCGGCGGCGGGCTCGCCACCGTCTATCCTTCCCTCACAGATTCCACGGTTTGCTGGGCCAGATCTGGCTGTCAGGTCCCTTAATAAAAAAAAGATCTGGCTGTCAGGATGGATCACTAGCCTAGCCCAACTAGACCCAAATAGAGCCCATTATATTTGAGCCCAAAAAGAGCCCGTTACTCGCCGTCTCCTCGATCAAAGCCCACTCCGAGAACACCGAAGCGAAGCGCAAACACCCCCCCATCACAAAGGGAAAAGAGGCCGCAACGAGCCGACGAGCTCTACTCCCCTTCCGGCCTTCGGCGACCGTGACGAGCAACGGCGACCACGGCGACGATGGCCGCTTCCTCCCTCTGCCACCGGCATCTGCTCCTCTTTCTCCTCGTGGCCGTCGCGTCGGCCTGCCTCGGCACCGCGGCCGCGCATCAAGCCGGGTAGGTCTCCCTGACCTTCACCTCCGCTCGCTCCGTGATCCGATCGGCCGGATGCTTTGCTGACCGCTCTCCCGATTTGGCTCTTGTGGCTGGTGGTTCTAGATCTGGAGAGGGCTACACGATCGCCGGCCGCGTCAAGATCGATGGTAAGTGATCCCGCTCCCACTGAATTCGGCCCTTTTCGTATTTAGGTTGTTGCAGGTGCCTAGGTTTGCAGCGTTTAGGGATTGTGTAAGTGTAACTCAGTTCTAAATTAGTCGCGCCTGATATTGTGCTGGGGTGGATCCTTTACTGTGCTCCGAGATCCTGATTTAGTGCTCTTCTTTGTTGCTGGATGTGTCTGTGTTTTGTGTGGATTACAAACAATTCATGTATCTAAAGCTGCACATTGAAGCACTTTCGATTTCTAGGAAATTAGAGGTATGCAACCATTCACCGACTGTTGAACCGATGCAAATTGATGACGCCCCATTGCTCGTTGGTTTTAGGATGTTCCATGGTAAATGATTTTGCAAAGTTTTAGCTAAATTTATAGCTTGCAAGCTTAATTACAGCCCTGAATTGTGCAACTGTGTGCCTGTGCCTGTGTGCTGTTCCTGTGTCTGGTGTTTAATGCAACTGAAATGAATCAGCAGCTGTGTTCTGTCCAAAAGAAGGGAGTATAAAGATGTAGAAATTCTGAAGTTGACATGCTAATGTGTAATGTCATTGTATTAACCTAATGAATTTGCAAATTTCAATAAGATCTTGCTTTTATGATAGAATGATGCCTTGCCAGTGTGATTTTTGAAAAGTTGCCTGCAATTGGAGGCTATCTGATATGTTTTTTGTTTAGCCTCTATCTCTCTGCACCACTAAACTAATTTTCTTGTTGTGTGGATGTATTGCTATGATATTCTGACCAATGCTTCTGCAAGGTTTATCAGAAGTAACACAAATTAAACAATGGATGGGGTGTGTGTGTTGTTCCCTGAGAGTACTTTTAGCTTATGGATATTAGTTATGGGATTTTTCAGTGTAGGATTTGTTCATTTATATGTTTATTGCACCTTGAAGCATGCTTGGAACCTAAATTTCAAGCTGAAAGTTACTGTCCTATGCTGTCTATCTGATGTTATCTCTGTGTTGTGGCTATAGGCGCGAGTGCGAAGGGCTTTGGTCTTCCAGCCAAGACATCAAACACAAAAGTGATACTTAATGGTGGCCAGAGGGTTACATTTGCCAGGCCGGATGGTTACTTTGCATTGTATCCTACAAAAGATGGATTGCCATAAATTTCAAGTTTATTTTTATTTTTCTTCTGGCAAATTAACCTGTTAGACTAATATAGCTCATACTATCACACATTTATCCATTTGTTGCTGGTAAATCTATGTCGAGAGATGGGTATAGTGTACTAAGCAAAGAAACTGTAGCTCTCATCATGTGCATACCATCAATTCTTGTCTGCTCTTGGGTATATCTTTCCTTGTATACAATCGTAGTTCAGTGTTAGCAGATCAATATAGTTGCTCCTTGACCTGATATACTTTAGCCATAACGTGCCAGCTGGAACTCATCTGATTGAGGTCTCCTCAATTGGTTACTTCTTTTCCCCAGTAAGTATTTATTTCATGATTTTGTTGGAAATAAGGTGAATGGGAATGGATACAAGTAATTTACTCCATATTTCTGGTGCATGATAGGTTCGAGTAGATATCAGTGCAAGGAATCCTGGTCATATTCAAGCAGCATTGACTGAAACTAGAAGAGTTCTGAATGAGCTTGTTCTGGAACCTCTGAAAGAAGAGCAGTACTATGAGGTAGGTATTGCTATATAAATTTTTGTATACTTGTTTCCTCACTTCTCACTGGTGCCTCATGTTGGGTTTGATCCAGCCTATCCCAACTTGCTTTTGCTTTGGGCTAAAAGGCTTTGTCGTTGTTATTACTGTGTTTCTTAACTTCCTATTTTTGTCAAGTATTATGAAAACAGCCCCTTTAAATGTTTTGTTTTTCAACCTTTTCAAGGTTAGGGAGCCTTTCTCCGTCATGTCACTTTTGAAGAGCCCCATGGGGTTGATGGTTGGTTTTATGGTCCTAATGGTCTTCGTGATGCCTAAGATGATGGAGAACATAGGTATACTTGACCTCTTTTACCATGTTTCACTAAAGCTTGCAATTAGCAAACAGCAGCTTCTAATAGCAGTGTTGCATTATATAATGGTAGAGTTTAGTTGTATTTATTGATTGTGCAACAGCTGGCTGACAAATTTCTAGAGTAAGCAGGGCATCAAGTTTATTAGTTTACTGTTGTCCTTCTGGATTTCTTGGTTATAATCTGTCCTTTCTATAATTATAAATGAAATGGGCCTTAAATAATGTTTTGGTGATGATTTCTTTATCTATATATCTGAAACTTCTTATGTCGTACTGTTTGTCTTATACCTGTTAAGCACATTATTTATATTTAGTCCATTGTTATCTGCAACCTATATGCTTTCATGTTTCATCTTCAAATTTCTACAGTAAGTTGACAATATTTGCATCTCCCAAATTCACTTGAGCGAAATCTTAGAGAACTTTTTTTTCCTGTGATCCTATCAGTTGTAGGCCTCCTGATGTATTTGTCATTACTGATCCTATGTGCCCCCCTAGAGCATGTAAAGTGGTTTTATGTAGATAACCCTTTTCAGTTTGTGAGATGTTTTAGTTATTGTTAATGCTGGAAGTACAGTTCCACTTCAGTTTCATAGTTTTCTTCAGCATTTGAAATGATAATATTGATTTCATTTCTATATCTGCCTAACTGAGTTTACTTTTCTTCATGGAAGATCCTGAGGAGATGAAGCAAGCCCAAGAACAAATGAGGAACAACCCCGTATCATTATCTGGCTTGCTATCCAGAGCGCAGGGATAGAAGTAGAACATGAGGATACTGCAAAGGTCTATATATTATATAATGTGATTAAGAGCAGTACTAAAGTGCTTGACACGTCACTCACTCAGACTGAGTAATTTCCTGGGACAAGGTGGAAACTCTTTCCCCTGTTTTTACTGTATTTTAAGCTGTAATTTGTCTGTGATGTAGAATCTTCTTAGCAGATTGAGATGTTTTGTCCTATTGTGTGAATCAGTTGAATCTTTAGACACCTTGCTAGTCATCAGACCACGGCGTAGCCTGTAGTCATTCTTGTTTTTAGACATGTGGCGTTGTGTCAGAACTCCTGACCTGGATGGACAAAGGGATAGCAAACTTCTGTCAGCTTCCTATCTCAGGGCAAATTGATACGGAATTTAACGGGAACAGTGATAAGGATAGGTCTGTGACGTACTCCTGTTTTGCAAGCGCCTAAGAGTAAGAAATTGCCCAATCGTGCCAATTTTTAGTACATACTCTCTCCATTCTATCCAAATTATAAGACATTTTGGTCTATTTTCTAAATACGTTGTTTTTCATTATGTATCTAGACAGTGTATATCTAAGTACATAACAAAAGCAACGTATCTAAAACAACAACAAAAAAACCAAAAAATTTGAGTAGTTCTAAGCAGGTATGAATTTGGTTCCAGTCCATTGATGATACGTAGTTCGTATGATGTGTCACAGAAAGTAGATGAAGCCTGCCAAGTTACCATTTTTCAAATGTTTTGGGTTAGTTTGACAATAGATTGAGCCTCAGCTTTAGCATGGGAAGACAACACGTGTATCCTAGTTCGTGGCAGACTGAGACTGGCAGTATGCAAATTGCTTATGGCCTAAAGCGACATACGTGTATCCTAAGTAATTTTTTAAAGCCTTGGATACTTGTGTCGTTGATACTTCTACGAAGTTGGGAACTAGAGCATGTTTACATCTCTCCTATATATATAAGAGATAGGTGTTCTCACCAACTACGTGGACTTGTGCGCCTCCGGACTGCTGAAAATGACCATGCAGGAGTGAACGCATTTGTGTGAATCCAGACGTTCACGTCTCTCCTAGCGCCTTTATTTTATAATGTTTATACAAAACGTGTGTGATTATCCTTCAAAGATCACTCCTAGGTGATGTAATCGATGTTTGATACATTTCTGTCGAGCCTTTTTTGTATGAGTAAAGCAGAGTTCGAAAAGTGTGTGTAGTATGTAACCCTTGTGATACTTTCATACCGACACAAGATCCATCGCTTCACGCATCTTTTGATCTTTCAACGAAATTCTTACGGATCTATTTGAACTGTGATTCAGAATGACCAGAAAACAAAAGGAATGGTCGAGACTGTTGTCAACATATTCTGAAACCTTGGCGAAAGTCAACTGTTCGAATTGACATCCTAGCAAAAATTAAACCTGATGGAAAGAAAGAGAGAGAGAGATTACCATGAAAAAAAATGCTGCTTAATTTGATTCTGGGGCAACATGTGATGATGTGATCACCAGACATTACAATGGCCACAGAACATGTGTTCTACTAGTAGAGTACAACCTCACTACAACAGGTCACTCTCAAGTCACAGCCATGAGAATTTGTGTCCTCCAATGGCTTGAATGAAAGAGATAAGACGCCAATGGAAGCCGGACAATGCCTGTACCAGATTGCGCCTGGGGAACCTGAAAGGGACATGCCACGTTCACAGAATCGCAAGCCTTTTTTTCTGCGCTGGAGAATATATATATATACACACATACACACACCATGCTCCATTCTTTTGGTGGGATTTGGATCATTTGCCTCCTGTCCCGGCATTTTTTTCCCAAGTTAGGTCTGTTTTCTGGGCAGAAAAGGCTCCAAATTTTTGCCTTGTTTTGTTCTGAGTTTTGAGACAGAGGAGCTATACCATACACATGATGGCTGTGGTTGGGTCCATGACCATGATGGCCTGGCGTGGTCCGTGCTTAGCTAGCACAAGCGAGGTATCACCGTCGTCTTCGATGGCGTTCCATGCAAGAGGAATTTGACATTTCCTCTTTTCTAATTTTGCCTTTAATGTTTTTTAGCTGGAATATGTTGTTGAGAAAAACTTCAGAATAATACAGTAGAGGAGAAGAGAAGCCACATGCAATCGTAAAGGCTGTGATAGGAACTAGGAAGATGGTGATACGGCGGAGTAATAGAGAAAGGGCAGTTTGAGCTGTATCAGCAGTTGTTTCAGGCTTCTTGCTGTGCAGTGTGCACTGAGCCACTGACTGTACATTATAAACGGCTACTGGTGTTGCATTCCTTGTAGCAACAACCAAGAACATGCCAGTTACTGTACATCGATATATATCGGCCCTTTCTCTCTAGCTAGCAAGATGGACCTCGCAAATAGACTAACTTGTGTTCTAGGGAACCTCCATTATTTCTGATCTTATCCAAGATTGTTCATCAGGAGTAATGGAAGTTTGTCTAGAAATTGATTAGCCTGTGTTGACACCGTTTTTTGGCACGTGTCAATATGATCTAAGAATTGTGTCGATCGGCAGAAGACTAGTTGTCGTTCCTTATCGGCATTGAGATATTACCGGTCAGATTGTCGATAAAGACAAGAATGTTGCTGATGAAGACAGAGACTTGTTGTCGATGGAGACAGGAAGACACTGTTGATGAAGACAAGGGGATGTTGCCGATAGAGACAGGAATGTTGCCGATGAATGGTAGATGATGCCGACGGAAACAGGATGACGTGGCTGGCGTCAGCAGAGAACTGCCGATGGTAATAGAAGAAGGTTGCAGATTGGAAGAGGTTTGCCGATGGAAGGTTTCATCGCAAGGGAGACGGATAAGGAAGCTGATGCTTTACGCCATTATTATTATTATAGATTATTTTGAGTCTGACTCTTGCATGAGTCGTTTATTTCCTTTAAAGTAGGAGTTTTGTTTAGGAAAGTTAGAGTCGTGTCTGCTTACAACTCCCCTGGCCGGGGTATAAATATATACCGAGGGATGCTGTAAATCATATATCCAAGCATATCAAATGAATCTACTATTTTTATCTATCTTTTCAACAATTTACCTTTTATCGCATTAATATTAGTCTATCTACGAGTTCTTCAAATTTCGACGGGCTGCATCTCATCGACCTCCGTCAACCCTTGCAAGTTCCGCGTTTGAGCAATCTGAGCCTTGACGTCCGGGCACATCGCTATCGTCTCGTTCAGCTCTACTCTAGTTATCCTGATCAGGTTTGAGCCTTGACATCTGGGCGCATCGTCGTTGTCTCGTTCAGATCTTGTTCTATTTATCGTCCTTGTCGATTAACGGGTCAAATCGACTGGCACACCCTCGGAGATCGATTTCGGATATAAGCCCGAGGTGTTCGCAGATTCCGATGATTTTTTTCGTCAACAACCTGCCGTGTTGATTCTCCTATATATATATAGTGTTAACCATGAATTATACTGTTGCAGATCTGACCAATAACTGTTGTGCTGTATTTAACCCTACTTTTTATCTTTATTTATTGTTCATTGTAGTCTGTAGATAAGAAAGTGTCGGCACCACCGTGATGCATGGCAAATTGGGAATGTGCTGCTCCCATGAATCTAGAGGCATAGGCGTAGCATCACTGTCAAGTGCCTCACCTACCATTACACCAAGACAAAGCAATGATGAATAATTAAATCCATCAAATAAAAAAAACTTGAATTCAGTGAGGGAAGAAAGACTGGACCAGGCTCGTGTGACTCTAGAGATACCTGCACCTGCCTACCATCCATGGCTATGTGGAAGAGGCAGCAGATCATCACTGCTGGATGATCTGTAGACAGATGTCAGATGTGAACTGCTGGATGCTCCTCCATCACTGAACTGCGCTGTCATATGCAAGAGTTTACTTTGTGTTAAATCACGAGGTGAAATATCAAACATGGAGTATGCTACTACTGGCCAGCATCTCAGAAGTATATGCTCACGATCTTTCGAAAAAAAGAAGTATATGCTCACATGTTAGTAGGATCTTCTTGACCCCATTCCTTTGACCCCTCAACTATAGTCTCTGTGAAGAAGTCTTCGAAGATGTATTGCTGCTGTTCGGCTGTGCTACTACAGTTGCACTACAGTCTACAGCATTATATCCAAAAGAAAAGTTTCTATCTATTAGATCTACGAATTGTTTTGAAGGCTACATCGGGTCACACTCGGATCAGATCCGTGAAGCTGCAACTTACAACTCATTGCCAACTGCCATGACAATGCACTCATGTTATAGATCCACATCACAAAAAAAAAGTTGTATTTAAAACCATTATCTCATTCTCATGCCAGACAAGGTTCACTCTTTTTTTTTGTCGTTTAATTTTGTACGTGGAAAATCGCTGCACATATATAGTGGAAATAATTGATGCTTAATTACATTGCAAGAGATATACGTATTAGAAAATTGTTGTCGGCTTTAGAGCATGGATGAATTATATTATAGCACGGTAGATCGGATCCACTTTTGTTGCACCAGGTACCGTTTCATTAGCATGACACAAAACATGTGTTAGTTATAAAAAAACTGGGCTTAGATCTACCAATTATATTGTTAGGACATGTGTTGCTGTTCCGGTGATGCAACTGATGTTTCAATTCCTCCAAACCAACCAACCAATAGCAGCCTTTTGCAAAATAGTTAACTCGCCACCATGTGATTGCATCCTCCCATCTCCTCTCAATGTTTTTTCTTGAGAAACCGCTGATTAATTTGTCTATGTATTTTAAGGAATAAAATTCATCGCCAGTCCCTCAACTTGGATAAACTTGTAAAATGATATATGTGGATCTCTAAACTTGGTAGATGGTGTCATTCTGATCCCTCAACTTTCAAGGTTATCACTGCATGTCCATAAACTTAGCCAGTGGGTGTCATCCTGATCCCTGATCTATGTACAAGCTTATAGGTGTTGAATACTTGCACTGGTCTTTAGGCAAGCTAGCATTCTTCTCAAAGCAATCTCAACATGCATCTCACAATTTGACCACGATGCCTATCCAGCTATACAATCCACAACATGTGCCCACTATCCAACCCAAGGCACATTTCTATACTTATGCAAGCAACCAATCCATGTATAATAGTGTACATCAAATAAATTGCATACCTTTGTCCAAGCTAAGCTTACATTGCATATAATGAAATGCAATTGTAATAAGGAACTAAAGTGAATCAATATTTTATTAGAAGAACTACACAGTTGGATTTGTAGAGACAATGGAGCATGAGCCTATTAAGAAGCTGTTAGAGTAAAGCCTATCGGTGATCCTCGAAGTGGTTTGACTATGTATCCTTGTTGTCTAAACTTGCAAAACACCCATTTAAGTTATCAGGATTGTTCTCTATATATGTCATCTTGGTCCGTAAACTCGAATCTTGGTCCGTAAACTCGAAAATAACCAATTTAGGTTCTTAAACTTGTTATGTTGCCATATCACCGAACATGCATGTAAATCACTCATCTAGCCCCCAATCTATTTTCTGGTTTCACATCCGGTCTAAATTGGTCTACACCCATGCATGCATGCTAATGTGGTATGCTAATATATATGGGGCCCGTATGTCAGCTCCATTTCCCTCTTCCCTCTCCCATGAGGCCCCAAGTTGTACAATGCTCGGGATCATGCCGCCTAGGCTCTCACAACGGGCTACGCTCCATGATGTTCTGAGCCCCTACCGGGTGAGCCAACCCCCTCCCCCAGTCGAGCATGACCCCAGCTATGTTGGCCATGGCCCCTAGTCATGCCTCCCAAGATGCACCACCCTAAGTCATTAGCTCGAGAGAGATAAGAGCGAGATCTCATGGAGATTGAGAGATGAGAGAGATGGATCAAATACGAGGCTACAAGTGAGCATGACACACCAACACACACGGACACATAGATTTAGGATCTAAATAGTTGATTTGCAAATTTAAGGATCAATGCGATACATTTGACAAGTATGAGAATCTAAATTAAACGAGCATTTCACATGTTTAGAGACTAGAATGACAACAAAAAAAAGCTTAAGAATCTAAATGGGTTTATGGCTAGAATGACACAACCGAACCGAACACGTTTAAGAAAATCTCTATGAACGGTCTATGAGCGTAGCGACCAGAATAACAGTATATAACACGGTTGAACAAAGCTTTATTCCAACCGGTAATGGTAGCATATATATTCATTTTTTCTTCAAAAATAAAAACAAAATTATGTAGACTACTGTGCTTGTTTCCATTCCATCAAGTTGCGTGGTTGGGGGCGAGGCTTTGCTTTACAACACACGCAACGCCACTGGAGTGGAGAGAATTTTTTTTTTAATTTTAATCTTTTTTTAACTAACTTCAATTCTAACCGCGATTTTTTTTATATTTCTAACCCGCTTGGCCGCTCTATAATCCATGGAGCGGCATTTCTCCTTTGCCGCTCCATGCATGGTGGAGCGGCAAGGAATTGACTAGCAGTGGACCAGTCAACGCACATGTAGTGGGCCCGCCGTTGCCGCGCCATGTTCTGGGGAGAGCGATGGAGCGGCAAGCCTGCCGCTCTCCAGATCATGGCGCGGCAAGAGGGACGCCCGTGAACCGTTATATCCTCCTTCCCCTCCCCTCTCTTGCCCCTCTTTCATTTTGTTGTTGCTGCTGCTCGGCCTGGCGAAGGGGAGGGCGACTCCCACGCCGCCGCCACCCGCCGGATGTCCATCGAGGCTCCCCAGCTGCACCTCCCTCCCCCGTGCTCCCTCCTCCCCGACGTGCTCCCTCCGCACCGACGTGCTTTAAAGGTTAGTTGATTGTTAGTTTAGTTAGTTGATTTACTTTAGGGTCGAGTGTAACACCTCAAATGTTAAGCATAATTAAGCTTTTCCTAATTAAAACCTAAATCATTCATCACATGAAGCATTCATGCATAGCATCATCATTTCATGTGGTATTCCTTTTGCTTTGATCCTTGTTTGTTAAATATGTTTAACCTTGAATAACCATGCCAAATGCAATCTTTAGTTAATGCTTTAATTATGTTTTGAAAGTAGGTTTAATTTCATGAAATTTAATTGTCTTAGCAATATTTAAAAATAATGTTCTATAGGCCTTAATTTGAGTTTGATTGTCTAGTTTAAAATGTAAATCTAATTTGATCTTAATGTTTAAAGCTTTCTTGTGCAATTTTTATTTCTGAGCAACTTTTGTTTTTGCACCAAAACCTGAAAAAGAGTTTAATTTGATCAAAAGATGGTTTGAAACAATTTTGGAAAATTAAACAAATGAAAACAAAAATAGAAAAAGGGAAAACCTCACCTGGTGGGCCGACGCTCCACTTCCGGCCCAGCGGCCGAAGCCGGCCCGAGCCAGCGCGCGCGCCCGTCTCCCGCCTGCGCCTCACGCGCAGCGCGCGTGCGCCGACCGCGCACAGACCGTGGCCGCCGCGTGGACGCCATGGGCGCCGATGCCCACCGTGTGGCCGCCGAGCTCTGGCCGAGCCGCACCTACACCTGAAGCGGACGCGCCCCGGTCCTCCCTCCCTCCTTTCTGTCCCCTCGCTCTCTCTCCCTCGCCTAACCCTAGCGCAGCAGCAGCAGCCGAGCGCCACCGCTCGCCGCGCCGTTCCCGGCGACCAGCACCGCGCCGTCGCCCGTCGTGCGCATTGCGGCTTCGCCGCTCCACCCCGCCTTCGCAACACAGCAGTACCGCCCCGGTAATGCTCCGCTCGGCACCAATCGCGCGTCGCCACACCGCGGTGGCCGTGCCCTGCTCCGAGCGCCGTCGCGCTGTTCCGCGCCGTCAGTTCCCGCTCCGGCCGCGCTCTTCGCTCTCCGAGCTTCGCCGAGCCCTCGCGAGGCTCGACCGTCGCTCTGCGTGCCGCGCCGCAGCCTCAGCCGCTCTGCCGCCGTGCCACCATGGCTGGCGACGAGCTCGCCCGAGCATGCGCCCGCCTAGCTGAGGACACCGTCGGCTTCGTCTCGCCGAGGCGAAGCCGGTGATGCCCTCACCGCCGCCGAAAACCTCGCTGTCGACAAGTAGCGCCGCCGCGGTATGCACTGTGTGTGTGCGTGTGTGTAGCTGACGCGTGGGCCCAAGGCCCCACCTGTCGGCCACCGTGAGTGTGTCTGTGTGTGTGTCCCCGTGTGTGCGTAGCAGTTAGGGTTTTATCTGAAAGGAAAATGAATTTCTTTATTTCTTTTGAATATTATAAATTGCATATCAATTCAAAGAAAAATGCTAAAAATGTCAAACTAGTTTTGTTAGGTTTCTTTGGTCCAGATCTACAGTTTGGTGTATTTGGCTTGATTTATTGTATCAGTTTTCTGTATAGATTTATTTAATCTTGTTTAAGGTTGAAACTTGGGAAATACATAATTAATTATTTATAGCTCTGAAAAATGTGAAACTTGTTTTGTTAGATTTCTGTAGCAGAGATCTATCTATGAAAAATATGACCTACCCTATGTTCTGTTTAACAAATCTGTGTAGGGTTTAAAATGTGATAAATAAGTAGGTTAATGAATTTTAATAATTGTTTTGTGCAATATAAATATTTGATACTTTTTTTGAGGTATGCTGGTATTTGGTAGTATTAGATAAAAATGTGTGCTGATCTGTTTGATGATTTTCAAAGTACAACTCTAGTTCAATTGTTATCTTACCATGACAAGAAAGGCTTTTAGTGTAACCTTGCTTGCTTAAGTTGATTAAGTGGATGAATAATGATTAAGTGTTATATTTATACAACACCTCGCATACATATCATTTCATCATGTCACATTTCATCATATGCAACTATCCATACTCGCATCGCATCATACAGGATTGCAGGACGAGTACCCGGAGAACGCGACTCAGGAGCAGGAGCCAGCAACTCAGGAGGTGCAGCTCGAGGATCGCGGTGAGGAGGACCAGCTCCAAGAGTGCCCAAATCACGTCGCCAGCATCTTTGAGCAAGGCAAGCCCTGAAGCATTCTCCCGGTTTGCAAAAGTCTAACATTTATTATTCGCACTTTATTGATGCATTAAGTATAGGAGTTGAGTGCAACCATTGATGCATATTACCTTGTTATACTATCTATACTTTTACCTAGTTACCCAAAGTTCGATCGTGGCAGTCATGCTTAGTTGGCTTAGTTCGGTAGAAGTCGGGTGATTCCATTGCCCGCGAGATATAGGATCTATCCTCATCACATGTTATGGTCTATCTTGGAATGATAGCCGGAATTGTTAATGGAACTAAGATCAACGGGAAACTCCCTATACGTTGGAAGGGGGTGACTCGACTATGTCAACTAAGGACTGTTCGTGTTGTCATCCCTCTGGTCATGTTGAACGCATGCCCTACACTTAACTGGAAGGATAACTCGTTCTGACCGTGAAGCCGGAACACTATTCGGGACGGGTGTGGTCAGCGACGCATCGTACTGGTGCGAGGCGGGGTTCGGCACAGGGCGCGATTTAAGACCTTCTCACGTGCTGGCTTTCGGGTGGGCCCTAGGTATCGTGGTCCATGTTCATCCCGCGACTTTACCCGAATAGTGTCTTCGGTGACATGTAGCTCACGTGGCTTGTGAGTGTGGTTTGTGTAGGGAATACCCCCTCAGCTGAGTAGGAATCCGATTCGAATCGCCATCGCTCCTGGTTAGAGAGCACTTGACTAGGGCAATGACAACAGTTACACGACTATGAAACTAATGATGGTGATCCGGTTTATGGAAAACCTGGAATGATGATGGATCTCTTGTATGCTTAATTCCAACAGGTCTGGCATAGACTAGTGGCTAATGTAGATGACATGTAATATTATTAAAAGCTTGCTGCTATATCTTTACTAAAACTTGAAAGGTTAGTCGCATGCTTTTCCGCAAAAGTGTCAGCCAAACCACCATAAGCCTTCATCCTCCTTGGAGTCTTTATTTTCATTTAGGGCGGGTAAGTCTCGCTGAGTACCTTCATGTACTCAGGGTTTTATCCCATGTTGTTTTGCAGATGGTCAGCTCCTGCATGGTTATTGTGTTAACTGTCTCTACCCCGTTGGGGATGACTTCTAGACCATGGGCTTGGTCACTTCTAGACTCTTCTTTTGCTGTTGCGGGATATGTCCCTAGTCTGGCACTCTATTAAGAACTACCTTGGAGATTATCGTGTTAAAGACTTCCGCTTCTCTTTCAATTCGAACAATGGGTTGTAATAACTGTTGAGTCTTCGCACTCCGATACTATTTTATTATGTTGAACTTTATATCGTGTGAATGGTGCTACTGAACTATCTCGATCTTGGCTGTATTGTGGAAATGTTTGGAATCCTTCAAGATTTCACGGACTACCGGGACTATATGAGCTCAAGTGCTATTAAGTGGCAGTTAATTCGGCTACTTTAGTACTTGATCTCTTATAATTCGGATGGTTCTATTACAGCTGGTATCGGAGCATGGTTCGGTAGATTACTATTCACATTGTATTTCTAAACCAGAAAAACTTAGTTTTCTTATACAAACTATTTGCCAAAAGTTTTCGTGTGCGTTCCATTTCGAAAAGCAAAACTATAAGTGTGCCTAGGTCATATCCCTTATGCCCAGTTATTAGTGCAGGTGGCTTATTTAAGTACTAACTTGGTTCAGGGTTTTGCTCATGCTGGATCTTTAAAAGGTGCAGGGGTATCGCTCTTTGGAAGAATGATACAAGTTTCGAAAATTGCATTAAAACTATTTGTGAGTTGTGAGAGTACGACCTTCCAACCGTTGGTCTAGGGAGTGATATGGTTACTTAAAGATATGCAAGCTTTACGCAAACATATCTGCGAGTATGAAATGTTGGGTGGGTTTTCCAAGCTTAGTGCACAAGGTTTTGGTATCTAACTGATATGTACCTAGTACGTATCGGGAAGTGCCCAGTGATTTTTATACATTGGGGTTGTTTTTTTTTTGGCTGAAATGAATTTTCTGCAGGTACATAACAACGCTATCGTGTAGTATGCATAGTTACGTTTAATGAGAGATCGATGTATGCCACCGACCTAACGGTAGAAAGAGTTCTTATGGGATCCTTCATAGGTTGTGAGAACGTAAGAACGTGCATGCATCATATCATAATGTCATGTCATATCATTGCATAAGTTCTGCCTTTCCTTAAATTGAATTAAAATACCTTCCCCAGCTTAATTGAGTTATGGGATCGTACTCACAGAAATGTCCTTGTAACAGATGACAACCAACACCCGTGGCAACAATAATCGCACCCGTGTTCCAACCGCAGCTGCCTCCGCAAGTGCTCCTGGTGGTGGAGACAATACCTTGGGTGGAAACGCTGGTGACCACAATGAGCAAGCACCACCACCACCGCCACCTCGTTTGTCCGCTAAAATGTTCATGAATGCTATGCTTGGTAGCTAGCGGAACACTGAGGAAGCTCAGAGGAATGTGGAGGATCTGCTCTGTAACATAGCTCAAGGTCTTGGTGGAAATGTTCGCCAACCTGCAGAAGATGCTAACAGGTACAGCCAGTTCAAGGAGTTCCAGCAGACTGATCCACCGGTCTTCAAGGATGTAGTGGAGCCCTTAGATGCGGAAGAATGGTTTGGCACGATTGAGGAGAAGTTTCGTCTTCTGAGGTTGATCGAGGCTCTGAAAGTGGAGTATGCAGCACATCAGCTACAGGGTCCTGCAGGGACTTGGTGGAGACACTTTCGTACCACCTTCCCTGCCAATGCTCCTATCACTTGGGATAGGTTCACAACAGCGTTCCGCAATAACAACATTCCACCAGGTCTGACATCTCAAGGTTAAGGAATTCATGGCTCTTTCTCAGGGCACTAAGAGCATGAAGGACTACCTTCACCAGTTCACCAGTTTATCACGCTACTGCCCAGAGTTTGTGGACACTGATGTCAAGAAGATTGCTAGTTTTAAGAGGGGACTGAACCCTAAAATGAAAAAGTTTTTGGGCACCAACAGCAAGTCAACTTTCCATGCATTTATCAGTGACTGACTGACGCAGGAAAGCAACAATTAGTGTTATGCTGCAGCTGAAAGCAAGAAGAGGGTCTTTTCTTCTGGTCCGTCACAGCCCCTGGCACCGATGGGTGGGCGACCTCCCTATCGTCCCTTGGTGTCTGGTGCTAGGTTCAGGCCGCCACCAAGGAGGAGCCCAGGGAACCAGTTCCCCAAGAATCAGCAGAGGAACTTAAAGGCTCCTTTCCAAGCTAACAGGGCACCTGCAAAGGCTGGCCAGGAAGTAAGAGGCAATAATAACAACAACAATGGTAACAACTATGTCAAGGGTTTGTGCTATAATTGTGGACAGGAAGGGAATTTCTCCAGGGCATGCCCACTTCCCCAGCAGAAGAGGCAGGACACCTACCCCGCTCGTGTGCATCACACCACCATGGATGAGGTCCCTGGTGGAGAACCGGTGACAGCTGGTAAGTTTTTGATAAACCAACACCTTGCAATTGTGTTGTTCGATTCTGGTTCATCGCATTCTTTCATGAGTCAAGCTTTTGCACATAAATATGAGTTTAAAATGGATGAAATGGGGTATGCCTATCGGATCAGCTTAGCTAGAGCTGATACGTTAACGAACCGTGTGGTTCGAAGGGCAATCCTTAACTTGGGAGATAAGAAGTACCAATTAGATTTGGTGGTTTTGCCTGGGTTAGTTTTGGATGTGATTTTGGGAATGAATTGGATGAAACAGTGGAATGTGGTGATCGATACATCTAAGAGAGTAATAACCCTTAAGGATCCAACGGGAACAGGTAGTTTCCAGCTTCCCCTCCCCCGTCAGTCTGATCTGTTAAGCTTGTCTTGTGCTACACATGTTACTTCTCTCCAAGACATACTTGTAGTCTGTGAGTTCCCAGATGTGTTTCCTGAAGAGTTATCGGGTCTTCCCCTTGAAAGGGATGTTGAGTTCGCAATAGAGCTCGCGCCCGACACATCACCGATCTCAAGGAGACCATATCGGATGCCTCCTAATGAGTTAGCAGAACTAAAGAAACAACTGCAAGATCTGTTAAAGAAAGGCTTAATTCAACCCAGTACCTCGGAATGGGGTTGTCCAGCACTTTTCGTAAAGAAAAAGAGGGATAATTCCTTATGGATGTGCGTGGACTATAGACCTCTTAATGCAGTAACAATCAAGAATAAGTATCCTTTGCCAAGGATTGATATCCTCTTTGACCAGTTAGCCAAAGCTAGAGTGTTCTCTAAGATTGACTTAAGATCAGGCTACCATCAGATAAAAATCAGGCCAAAGGATATCCCAAAAACAGCTTTCTCTACCAGATATGGATTGTTTGAGTATCTGGTCATGTCTTTTGGGTTGACCAATGCCCCAACGCACATCATGTAGTTAATGAATTCAGTGTTCATGCTAGAGCTAGACAAGTTTGTTATCATGTTCATAGATGACATCCTGGTATATTCGGAAAATAAGCAAGACCATGAGAAACATCTTCGAGTGGTTTTGCAAAGGTTGAGAGATCACATGTTGTATGCCAAGTTCAGTAAGAGTGAGTTTTGGCTTAAGGAAGTCCCTTTCCTTGGTCATATTATTTCGGAGGAAGGCATATCAGTTGACCCGAGCAAGGTAAAGGAAGTCATGGAATGGAAGGCACCGACCGCGGTTGGTGAGATCCGTCGTTTTCTGGGTCTGGCAGGCTACTATCAACGGTTTATTCTGGACTTTTCTAAGATAGCCAAACCCATGACAACCTTGTTATAGAAGGAAAAGATGTTCGCTTGGACCGAGGCGTGTGAGACAACTTTCCGTACCTTGCAGAAGTTGTTGACCACTGCCCCTGTTCTAGCGCAACCTAATATAGAGGAACCTTTAATGTGTTTTGTGATGCTTCCAAGAACGGTTTGGGTTGTGTTTTGATGCAGAATGGTAAGGTCATTGCTTATGCTTCACGTCAGCTAAAGAAACACGAAGTCAACTATCCGACTCATGACCTCGAGTTAGCAGCAGTGGTACATGCCTTGAAAATATGGCGTCATTATCTTCTTGGGAATCTGTGCAACATGTACACTGATCATAAAAGCTTAAAGTACATCTTTACGTAGTCAGACTTGAATATGAGGCAGAGGAGATGGTTAGAGTTGATAAAAGATTATGATTTACAAATACACTACCATCCAGGCAAGGCAAATGTTGTCGCAGATGCTTTGAGCAGAAAGTCACATTGTAATGTGCTTCAAGGTTTTGTAACAAGTGAGAACAAGCTAATTCACCCAGAAGTGATGTCGAATATCAAGGTGAAATGTCTCTTGAGAGATCAAATTATAGAGAAACAGAAAACAAACAGGGGTCTATTCTACCTAAAGGAAAGAATGAAAAAGGAAGAAATTCTGCGCTTTCGGATTGATGAGCAAGGAGTGTTGTGGTTTGACAATCGTCTGGTCGTGCCTAAAGACCATGACCTCCGTAATAAGATAATGGACGAAGCACATAAGTCCAAGTTATCAATTCACCCTGGAAGTAGTAAGATGTACCAGGACTTGAGAAGTCACTTTTGATGGACAAAGATGAAAAAGGAAGTAGCAGCTTATGTGGCTAGATGCGATACCTGTTGTAGAGTCAAAGCTATCCACATGAGGCTAGCAGGTCTATTGAATCTGTTATCTGTGCCAGTTTGGAAATGGGATGACATAAGTATGAATTTTATCACCGGTCTACCACTAACCAAGAAGGGCCATGATTCTATATGTTTAATTATGGATCGCTTAACAAAGTCAGCTCACTTCTTACCGGTTCACACTACACACAAAGCTCCAGATTGTGCAGAGAAATACTTGTCAGAGATTGTCAAGTTGCATGGTGTACCAAAGACTATCGTGTCCAACCGAGGTCCGCAGTTTACAGCTCACTTTTGGGAACGTATGCAAGAAAGTTTGGGAACAAAGTTAATCCATAGTACAGCTTATCACCCTCAGACCTCAGGACAGACAGAATGGTGAAACCAGACTTTGGAAGATATGTTGAGAGCTTGTGTGTTGTCCTCCAAAGGTTCGTGGGAATCATGGTTACCTCTAGCAGAGTTTGCATATAACAATAGCTATCAGGAGAGCATCAAAATGGCACCTCTTGAGGCTTTGTATGGTCGTAAGTTTAGAACACCCTTGAATTGGGTCGAATCTGGTGAAAGAAGGTTTTATGGTACTGATTTTGTAAGTGAAGCAGAGAACAAAATCAAAACGATTCAACAACATATGGTTGCAACGCAATCAAGGCAGATAAGTTACGCAGATAAGCGGAGAAGACTGCTTGAGTTTGAAGTCGGGGACTATGTTTACCTCAAAGTCAGTCCTATGAGGAGAGTAAAACGTTTTGGGAGCAAAAAGAAGTTATCTCCTCGTTATGTTGGTCCTTATGAGATCATTGAAAAGAAGGGTCCGGTTGCATATGAGTTGAAGTTACCGGAAAGTATGAGTTCGATCTTCCCTGTATTCCATGTGTCCTAACTTAAGAAGTGCTTAAGGGTACCAGAGGAAGGACTACGGAGTCCTGGAGTCATGCTTAAGCCAAGTTTGACCTATAAGGAACAACCGGTAAAAGTTTTGGACACAAAGGAACGGGAAACAAGAAACAAAATAGTGAGAACCTACAAAGTTCAGTGGGATCACCATGATGAAAGAGATGCTACATGGGAAACAACAGAGTATCTAAAGAGGGCTTACAAAGACTTCTATGACGAGTGGTTCGTAACTTAAATCTCGGGACGAGATTTATTTAAGGGGGGAAGGGTTGTAACACCTCAAGTGTTAAGCATAATTAAGCTTTTCCTAATTAAAACCTAAATCATTCATCACATGAAGCATTCATGCATAGCATCATCATTTCATGTGGTATTCCTTTTGCTTTGATCCTTGTTTGTTAAATATGTTTAACCTTGAATAACCATGCCAAATGCAATCTTTAGTTAATGCTTTAATTATGTTTTGAATGTAGGTTTAATTTCCTGAAATTTAATTGTCTTAGCAATATTTAAAAATAATATTCTATAGGCCTTAATTTGAGTTTGATTGTCTAGTTTAAAATGTAAATCTAATTTGACCTTAATGTTTAAAACTTTCTTGTGCAGTTTTTATTTTTGAGCAACTTTTGTTTTTGCACCAAAACCTGAAAAAGAGTTTAAATTGATCAAAAGATGGTTTGAAACAATTTTGGAAAATTAAACAAATGAAAACAAAAATAGAAAAAGGGAAAACCTCACCTGGTGGGCCGGCGCTCCACTTCTGGCCCAGCGGCCGAAGCCGGCCCGAGCCAGCGCGCGCGCCCGTCTCCCGCTCGCGCCTCACGTGCAGCGCGCGTGCGCCGACCGCGCACAGACGGTGCCCGCCGCGTGGACACCATGGGCGCCGCTGCCCACCGCGTGGCCGCCATGCGCGTCGAAGACGGCCGCGTGGCCGTCGAGCTCTGGCCGAGCCGCACCTACACCCGAAGCGGACGCGCCCCGGTCCTCCCTCCCTCCTTTCTGTCCCCCCCTCTCTCTCCCTCGCCTAACCCTAGCGCAGCAGCAGTAGCCAAGCGCCGCCGCTCACCGCGCCGTTCCCGGTGAACAGCACCGCGCCGTCACCCGTCGTGCGCACCGCAGCTTCGCCGCACCACCCCGCCTCCGCAACGCAGCAGTACCGCCCCGGTAAGGCTCTGCTCGGCGCCAATCGTGCGTCGCCGCGCCCTGCTCCGAGCGCCGTCGGTTCCCGCTCCGGCCGCGCTCTTCGCTCTCCGAGCTTCGTCGTGCCCTTGCCATCGCTCCTGGTTAGAGAGCACTTGACTAGGGCAATGACAACAGTTACACGACTATGAAACTAATGATGGTGATCCGGTTTATGGAAAACCTGGAATGATGATGGATCTCTTGTGTGCTTAATTCCAACAGGTCTGGCATAGACTAGTGGCTAATGTAGATGACATGTAATATTATTAAAAGCTTGCTGCTATATCTTTACTAAAACTTGAAAGGTTAGTCGCATGCTTTTCCGCAAAAGTGTCAGCCAAACCACCATAAGCCTTCATCCTCCTTGGAGTCTTTATTTTCATTTATGGCGGGTAAGTCTCGCTGAGTACCTTCATGTACTCAGGGTTTTATCCCATTGTTGTTTTGCAGATGGTCAGCTCCTGCATGGTTATTGTGTTAACTGTCTCTACCCCGTTGGGGATGACTTCTAGACCATGGGCTTGGTCACTTCCAGACTCTTCTTTTGCTGTTGCGGGATATGTCCCTAGTCTGGCACTCTATTAAGAACTACCTTGGAGATTATCGTGTTAAAGACTTCCGCTTCTCTTTCAATTCGAATAATGGGTTGTAATAACTGTTGAGTCTTCGCACTCTGATACTATTTTATTATGTTGAACTTTATATCGTGTGAATGGTGCTACTGAACTATCTCAATCTTGGTTGTATTGTGGAAATGTTTGAAATCCTTCGAGATTTCACGGACTACCGGGACTATATGGGCTCAAGTGCTATTAAGTGGCAGTTAATTCGGCTACTTTAGTACTTGATCTCTTATAATTCAGACGGCTTTGTTACATTGAGCTAAACTTAGCTTAGCTTAGTTAGTTAGAATCATTGATTAGATATGTAGTTCACTTAGTTGATTAATAAGGTTAGTTACTACTTTGTTAGGTATTTGTAGTTGAGTTATTTTGAATAAATAGGTAAACTAGTTAGTAAACTTTGTTTAGTTTAGTTATTGTACTTAGTTGTTATATTTGCTTTCTAATTTTTGTTGGTAGATGGAAGACTTGTATCGTACGGAGCATTGGAAAAAACGTGGTCAACCTAGGGAATTATACATTGATAGTTCTAGCAAGGATGACCCCGTTCCTCCTGCACTTCCAGTCGCTAACTGTGACTGTGGTCTTCCGGCCGATATCCAACAATCGAGGCAGCTGGACACCGCGGCTCGTTGCTTCTACACATGCAGCTGCATTTGCGTAAGTAATTGTGTCATCAGAAAAAATCATCATTTTAAATTTTTCAGTCACAACTTTATTTCATACAATTTTGTTTTGTAGGTTCATACTAGGTGTTTTTTCTTTCAGTGGATTGATGGTCCAGAAAAGTGTGATCCTAGGATCTTGCTTTTCTCTACTTGGAACTTTCATAACACCGCGGATCGCTTCAAGCGGTGGGTTCCACCCCCGCCTAACCCTCCTCCAATGACGAATGAAGAGAAGACCTACGCAACAGCTAGACGTCTAGAGTCGCCTCCTCAGTGCGATTGCGGGGAGCGAGTAGTGATCAACCCTAACAACTCGAATGAGTTCATTTGTGCTCTCAAGCATAAGGTAAGTTGTCGTATGGTGATAAACTCTCGTATCGGTTGGCAAATGTTATATCTTTATGTTTTCATGTACTAATACGTTTTTACTTATTGTTTTGTAGAATTTATGTATGCCTAGGAGTAGTTTCAGGGAATGGCTCTACCGTCCTAAGGATCTTTGGCCACAGACAAAGGAAAAGGGAAAGGAAAAGCAGAGGCACGTGGAGCCGGTGCAGGAACCCGCTAAACCTGTTGTGATGTGCCAATGTGGTGTGCAATCCAACTACGACTTACTTCCTTCTGAGCTAGGCATTGGCCACTACTGTGAGCATATGATTGACTACAATGAGGTTTGGTATTTGACTCCTTAAATTGAAGCGTACGTCAATATGTTTTGGATTAATTTATCTAACTATTTGAACAGAGTACTCGGAAATGCAAGTGGGAAGGTTTAGCTGGCACGAAAAAATTCCTCGAGGAGATTCAGGGGAGGAAAAGATTTGGACAGGCTAATGGATTTGGTCCTAATTACGTGAAGCATTTCATCAATAACCGGAAGAGAGATATGCGTGAGAAAGCTAGAGTCAACGGTATTCCGAGCCCCCAGGGTGTCGCGTGGAACAAGTGGGTAGTTGAGAGAAATGCGAGAATGGAGACGGAAAGGGCTAGGAAGGCTGCAACTGAGGAGGAGAGAGTATTAATGAAGTATGTGAACGACAATATTGCTTCATTATGTTCCAGTAAGTATTTGCAATCTTTGTGCACGATTAGTTTGTAATGTCGAAGTTAAATAGAATTATTTTGCTGACTTGATGCATTTTTAACTTGTAGAGATGGGATGTACTGGGAATTTCGAAGCAGAAAGGCACGTGGAGAGAAAGCGTCAAAAGAGACACAGTCGAGCTGGTGCTACCGTGCACCGTCCCATTGCGGTGGATGCTGAGGCCGAGGAGGAGGACGACCCTGCTGACCCTGCTCATGCAAGGCTAAGCGAACTAATCGCTCTAGCCGAGGTTGGGTTACAGGCGGAGGAGACCAACGATGAGGATGACCCTGCTTATGGCAGGCTCAGTGAACTCATCGCTCTAGCCGAGGCTGACTTGAAGGCCGACGAGGCCGAGGATGACTTTTTCTCTCAGGCTTTAGGTGACATAGATGATGCAGAGGCCGCTTACTATCAGGAGAAAGCGGAGGATGAGTATAGCAAGAGCAAAGACGTGCTTGTGGAGGATTGGGACTCAGACGACTAGTGTTAGGTAGGGGCTTTATCTGTTATTGTATTAGCATGGAGTTGTATGTTGATACTATTTCAATTTCAACATAACTAGGATCATTGATCTCTATTGTACTATGTTAGTACCATGTTGGTACCATTTATCACCATATGTTGGTACTATTTTAGCACTATTGTATGATATGGCTCCATGTGTTCTACGTTGTTTGTTTGTAACGGGAAAGCATTTCTAAATATTCCCTTTTCTCTAAACAAAATAATTTTTTAGATTCAATTATCTATCTATACAACAAATTGCATTCTCAACGTAAAAAAGAAGGCCTGAAATGAACGGAAATAAGACATTTGACAATGTCCCAACCCCTGCAGGGTGGGTTGGTGCGTTGCTGGTACTCTTTGGCTACCGCTCCATGGCTGGGGAGCGGCAACGCTGCCGCGCCATGACTGGGGGAGCGGCAGCGTTGTCGCTCCCCCAGCCATGGAGCGGCAGCCAAAGAGTACCAGCAACGAACAAAACTCTGCAGTTTGGGTGTTTTGTGTATATGTATGCACTCAGACCTTTCCGAAACACAGAATCGTTGTATACAATTAGTTGAGTCATGTAATTTTGTCCAAACAAATGACACCCATGGTCCAACAATGATATAGAAGTGCAAACATATTATGTCTCATACATATGGTCCAACAAATATATAGAAGTGCATACATATGGTCCAACAAAGATACATTATGTCTCATACATCATAAATATATAAAGATACACATGTTCAAAGGAACATTTGATTCTTTCCTACTACAATGGTAACAAGATAGATCATGGACGTCCTTTGATGCTAACTACCAATAAATCCTAAATAACTAGCAAGTCTAACTACAAATAACCTAACTAATTTATAAACTACTAAACCCTACAAATAACCTAACTACACTAATTTATAAACTAATCTACACTAATTTATAAGCTACTAAACCCTAAAGTACTAACCTAACTAATAAAACTAACCTACACAAGGTCACTACAAAACTAACCTAACTAATAAAACTAACCTACAAATAAACATTATAAAGCAAAAAAAATAATACCTTAGGACACGGGGGAGGGGCCGGCAGCAGGGGAGGGCGCTGCAGGAGGGGAGGGGCCGGGCGGTGGCGGCCGGCGGCCGGACGGACGCCGACGTAGCCTCCTGGGGGCGGCCGACGGCGTGGCCCCGCCGGGGCCGGGGCGGCTCCTCCTGGGGCCGGCAGGTGGCGGTCGGCGGCGTGGACGGGGCTGGAGCGGTGGCGGACGACGGTGGACCGGCGGTGGCGGCCGACGGCGGTGGAGGCGGGTGGGCTCGGGAGCAGAGAGCAGAGTGTGGGAGAGGAGAGCGTGGGCTCGGGAGGAAAGAAAACTTACCGTTTAAAGGCGTCCCCCTTGCCGCTCCATGCGCGTTCGTTGACCGGTCTCTGCCGCTTGCCGCTCCACCATGCATAGAGCGACAAAGGAGAAATGTCGCTCCATGGATGATGGAGCGGCCAAACGGGTTAGAAATATAAAAAAAATCACGGTTACAATTGAATTTAGTTAAAAAAAATTAAAATTAAAAAAAATTCCAGTGGAGACGAGTATATACGAGCCAAAAGGCCAAAGCCGCCCTCTTCTTCCCTCGAGATTAATTGCTCCACGTCAGCGCCATGCCAGCGGAACGGCCGCCCCCGTGGTTCCCGTTTCCCAACTACTCTTGCCTGTCGAGCCCAAGTGCGCGCGGCCCGCAAGACGAGGCTAGGCTACCGCTCCACACGCCACACGGTCGTCCCGCCCCCCCGGCGCACCCACCCGCCCTTCTGGTTCTGCGCTGCCTGCGTGTGAGACGGAGAAGGGGATGGAACATGGACGGAGAGTCGGAGACGTGTCCACACGCTGCCCCATGAAATGGATAGCTATTCACTGCCACGTCATTTCCTACAGTGCTCCGTGTCCCGAAGCAGACTAGCAGTTGAGCAGCGAACGTTACGCTTGTAATCGAATTTCCAGTAAAAAAATCCCACCAAACGTTCGAAATATTGTACTCTTTTTTTTTCCCGAGAACTTACATTTATTTAAATAAATAAAAGGTTGGTAACAACAAAAAACTGTTACAGCAGATACATCAACAAGCTGAAGAGAGTCCAAAGCCCTAAGAGATAGGTAAGGAGAGCCCAGATGATAGAAATTACAAGCAGCCTGGGGAGGCTGAGACGGATTTGGCTGCACTGAGGCAGCTTGTTTAACTAAAGCATCAGCAATGGAATTTATTGCTCTGTTGATCTTGTGCAACCTGAAGTTTGAGTTCCTTGTAAAATTTTTGGAACTTGTGAGTGTAATTTTTCATTCTCCAATCTGGTGGATTGGATTGATCACCCGAAGCTAAGAACCTGAGAAGTTGAGTGTTATCTGTCAAATAGGAAACATCGCCCAAGTGCATGTTATGGGCCATATAGGCCGCTAAGGCCAGAGCCGCCGCTTCCGCCATGATAGCCGATGATGATTGAGACATCAAAGCGTTGATGTATATGTGGTTTTCCTGCAAATTGATAAAATGGATATTGTCGACGAAATACGCGTCACGGTCTACCTAGGGGTACCTCACGGTAGTAGATTGTAGGCGGAGGTGTGGCGACAACGATCAAGCGTAACACAGAGAGCGTAGACGCAATGATTTAGACAGGTTCGTGTCGACAAATCACCGTAATACCCTATGTCCTGTGTTTTGGTGGCTAGATTGATGTGTATATTAGGTTATAAGACCCGTAGATGCGATCTAGGGGATTGTGTAGAGATCGTTTCGGAGGGGGTCCCTGCTCGTCTTATATAGCCGGGGAGCAGGGTTACAGTTTCCATATCCTAACATATTACGATTGGTCCCTTTAGGTAAGAGATTCGAGTCTATCTTCTAGGATCCTTCTTGGCGAGCAAGACTTTTTCGGAGTCCTTGGCGAGCACGACGAGCTGGTCGCGTGCCGCAAGGTATCATGGGCTGGGCATCTTCTGGTCGGCAGGCCCAAAAAATCCCTGGGGATATGCCGAGGTATATATCCCCAACAGATACCTATTCCAGCTTGTCGTGGTAGATTTTGGTGGGTGTCAGGAGCAGTGGAGGCGTCAACGAAGCACTTGATACCTGAAATTGAATTGTGATAGATATCGTGGTAGAGATGAATAGGAGTTGGAACATTTGTATCATTGTTGTTTCTCTGCACCGTGTTGTTAGCATGGAGAATTTATGATGTCCCTTGTTTGATGCCTTCCAGATGCGTCTGTAGGTGAGTCTTTGCAACATGATGGATTTGTGCTGGCGTCCAAGTTTTCCTTTAGAATCCATTGTCATTGCGAGCTTTCCAAATATACCACATTATAAAAACAAAGTTGCAAAGAAACTCATTAGTGTGATTAGGTGTGATTAGCATTGGAAGTGTGATTTGTAATCCATCCTGTTCTTCCAGCCCTACATTGGAAAGGATAATAGGAGAAACTGTGTTCCACACCTGTTGGGCAATGGGGCTGTCCGAGAATAAACACAACTATAGTATGTGTGTTAGTTTAAGCACTTCATATTTGATTAGATTTTTAGTAAATAATATTATATTTATGAAGTCAAATTAATTTATAATAAAAATATAGTTCGTAATTAATCTAATGATATTTATTTAATATAATAATTATTTATATTTTTTAATTGATCTAACTTAATATACTAAACCATTTTTTAGAAGGAGATATGTTTTCGGTCACCGCACTTCAACAATTTTAAACTAGAAAAAATCAAGAATAAAAAAAGTCTGACAATGGTTATTCAAGCCTACGGTAAGCGAAAACAAACCAGATCTTGAAAAATAAATACAGTCTGATTTTTTTCTTGCGCAAATTTGTGAAGTGCTCCGATCTAGAGATGAGCATTAATTAAGTCATTAGCACTCCCTCAGTATAGAACTAGATATTGTTTAGGACAGTGATACGGTCTTCAAAGTGTAACTTTTATTGCTTATTTTTTTTAAAAAAATATTGAAATATAATCTATGTATATTTTTTATGAAAGTATTTTTCAAGGCAAATTTATTAATATGATTCTTATTTTTTCAAACTTAACAATTTAAAAATTATTCATAATTTTATATTTTTAATATTTGACTCAAATCTTATCAAAACGACATATAAATTCTATATAGAGAGAGTACATGAACATTAAAATAAAAATGCCACTGACAGTCATGCATGGTCTACTTTGGAGGACTCGAAGATAAAAGAAAAGGTAGGCACTATATTTTGAGATTCTTGTACTCAGGCCTAATTGCTGTTTTCTAACTGTTTGGTAAATTCGCGTTACAGCTAGGGCCTTGTTGTGGCAACCCAGGCAAAATTAAGGAGCGTGACGGTGGTTCTTATTCAGACTATTTTTAAGTTATTTTAATCAAACGTGTACGTACTACCAACAAACAGCTAGTTTTAGTTTCCAAAAAAAAACAGCTAGTTCTCAACGTTCCATCACAGCTCGTAAATAACCCGTTGTGTGTAACTGTGCATTGGTAGTCTCTTTAGTTTTTTTTATTTCAGGAAAATGTCGACTGGTAGTTGAGAAACGGATGGGTGAACTTAGTCAAGTAGAGTTTGGACACATTGACTAACATGAGTAAGTGGTGAGTCATCGCCGTTTCGTTTAAGCAACTGTTGAAATATAATACTACTAGCATCACTTATGACTTGCTTGCTGCACGTTTGAGGCTTGAAAGTGAAGAACAAACGCGAGGATTTTAAAAGTCGTGTAGCTTCTCTCATAAAAGACCATCGAAATGGGATCCCCTCAATTAAAATCTGGAGATAACAAAAAAGAGCATGCCAAAAAAAAAGATTCAATTTCGAATATATGCTTATCCACTTCTTCTACCCACTTATCCGGGAGCCGTGGTAGATGGATAGAGATGAGGTGAAACGGAGCCACGGAGGGATCCTGATCCTGATCCTGATCCTGATCCTCATCCAACATTTCTCAGTACGGAAGCCAACGGGAACAAGCTCCAATAGTGATGGACATGGCCGCATGGGTTACTTATTTATCCGTATCCATTCATCGTAGCAACACATTTTATATAGATCTTTCGAAAAAAAACAATTTTTTATGTATTGTATAATTAAACAAAAAATTTGAATTTGAATTAAAAAACCAGCACCGAGATCGGAACGAGAGATTTACCAGAAATGAACCAAAAGGCCTGAAAATTACCGAAACGCCCTTCTCTTCATCCTCATTGGCATCTACACCCCTCTTCCGATCTTCCGGAGAATCCAGTGGCCTCGCCTCTCCTATAAATCGGCGGCTACCCGTGTCATCCTCTCTTCTCCCTCCTCCCTCCCTCTCCCGCACGAAATTCTCCGCGTAAAGTTGCGGGGGAGCAGCGAACCCGTAGCGCGCCCCGGATCTCGCCGCGGGGGGAGGGTGCAATGGCCGCGTCCGCGTTCCTGCCCGAGCTGGCCACGCAGGTGGTGGTGCCCGTCGCGGCCGTGGTCGGCATCGCGTTCGCGGTGCTGCAGTGGGTGCTCGTCTCCAAGGTGAAGCTCACCCCCGAGCCGCGCCGCGGGGACGGCTCCACCGGGAAGAGCGGCGCCGGCGCCAGCGAGTACCTCATCGAGGAGGAGGAAGGGCTCAACGACCACAACGTCGTCGTCAAGTGCGCCGAGATCCAGAACGCCATCTCCGAAGGTGAGGACTGACCGCCCCGTGCCGGTGTTCGTGTTTTTCTTTCGGATTTTGTGGATCTGAGGACGCTTAATCGTAGATCTTGTGCTCCTGTCTGTTTAGTGGTTGGTAAGCTCCCGCTGCTTCGGTATCAGGTGTCAATTCTGCAGTTTCTAGTATTATTTTGTTTGCTTGCGGCATGAACTAATAATATAGTTTATTTACTCGATATGAGGCATATCAGTTTGTTGCACTGCAAGAGTCCACCGGGCGTGTGAATAGAATTTCACGGGTTACTTATTTTTTTAGGCAATTCAGTTTCAGTCTAAAACTGTGCTCGATCAGCTGGTGTCCAGTGTTTGTTAGTTTGTTGCATGGACGCCTCACTATTTTTTTTCCCTGCTGTGCGTTTTGCGTTATTCTAGCTGTGTGCCTGGGTTATCCACTGTTATATTACTACTAGGCACAGTTAGATCCAACAATAAACTAGGGATGCTCCCGCTTTACCCAGCACACATCTTATAATAGTTCGTAGCTGTGTGTGTCCTACGGTAAATTAACTCTTGGTTGTCCCTACTAGATAATTTTTTTGGTGAGATATTTGTGGTGGGGCTGGATGTGTTCATATAGAACTAGTGGTAGTGCTCTGTTCTGAAGAGGTTCCCGTATAAACCCCTGCTGTGGCCATCCTGTGGGGATAGGATAAGTTACTGCAGGCAGCAGATATGTTGTTTGTTTGCTGCACCTGTGGTCCTTGCTGCCCGATGTAGGATAGCAAGATAGCAAACTTTCTGTGGGTTTGCATTATTTGTAGCAGGTAGGAATTAGTTTTGTTTTCAACCGCATCCCCTGAACTTGGAAGGAATCCTAGAACCGCACATGGACCAGAGATCTTGTGGTCCATTCAACAGTGTCATGTAAGGTAATTTATTGGTGCACAGTGCCTGTCTGAAGGTGACTGCAGACTTTTAAGCAGTTTGTCCTCTGTTGGGTGCTAGCATTATTGGCTGTCTCATGTTGGTAGTGATATTGGTTGGATTCTGTCCATTTCTTTGGTCAGGATTTGTTTCTTCTAATAGGATTAGCATTATTGTGCTTCAGTGCTTGGGTTATGCTTCACTTGTGGAGCCATACTATGCTCATTATCCTTGAAAGAATCAGCAGAGTAGCCATATGAAGATTTTGTGAACCAGCAGAGTAGACCTTAAAAGATTTTGTATGGCTATTGTCTCATGATATGAGGATCCTATTAATTACTTTAGTATTGCTACTGTCTGCTTTGCTTCCCTTTCTCATGAGGAGATGAGGATTAGTGGATTACAGTCCATCATTTTTTTTTAACTTGGGTATTATTCTGTCTATTTTGATGTTGACATGCTTCTTGGGTGACATGTTCAGTCCTGTTGTAGTTAACATCACAGCAATAAAAGAGGATAAGTACTGCTTATCATCCTAATTGTATTTTTTACTGCTATGTTGATATCCTCAGTATTTGATAGTTCTGTCATCATTTTTGTTATTTTTAGGCCTTCTCTCACTAGTGGTTATTCTCTGGTTTTATTGTATAATTGTATTCACACTTGTGGTTCTAAATAGCCTTGCTTTGTTTTTAACAGGAGCAACTTCTTTCCTTTTCACTGAATACAAGTATGTGGGACTATTCATGAGCATTTTTGCTGTCCTGATCTTCTTATTCCTTGGTTCTGTTGAGAGCTTCAGTACCAAGAGTCAGCCATGCCACTACAGCAAGGGCAAGACGTGCAAGCCTGCCCTTGCCAATGCTATCTTCAGCACCATTGCCTTTGTGCTTGGTGCAGTCACCTCTCTTGTTTCTGGTTTCCTTGGAATGAAGATTGCAACATATGCAAATGCCAGGACAACTCTTGAGGCTAGGAAGGGTGTTGGAAAGGCATTCATTATTGCTTTCCGCTCTGGTGCTGTGATGGGCTTCCTGCTTGCTGCTAGTGGCCTTTTTGTTCTTTATATTGCAATCAATTTGTTTGGAATTTATTATGGTGATGACTGGGAGGGCCTTTATGAGGCTATCACTGGTTATGGCCTTGGTGGTTCTTCTATGGCTCTTTTTGGTCGTGTTGGTGGTGGGATATACACCAAAGCTGCTGATGTTGGTGCTGATCTTGTTGGGAAAGTTGAAAGAAATATCCCTGAAGATGATCCGAGAAACCCAGCTGTAAGTATTCTATTTCTGAAGAGTCACATCTTAAATATGAGTTAATTTAATCCTTTGTGTTGAAGCTCTGTAACAACACATTATTGACCATGGTACTGTTGTTTTGATAGATATTTACAGTTTTACACCAACATGCTACATTGAAAATTGACTTCTGTGTCTTGCAGGTCATTGCGGACAATGTTGGTGACAATGTTGGAGATATTGCTGGAATGGGGTCAGATCTCTTTGGCTCCTATGCTGAGTCTTCATGTGCTGCTCTTGTCGTTGCCTCAATCTCTTCTTTCGGGATCAATCATGAATTCACCCCTATGTTGTACCCACTCCTCATTAGCTCTGTGGGTATCATAGCTTGCTTGATAACCACTCTTTTCGCAACAGATTTCTTTGAGATCAAGGCTGTAGATGAAATTGAGCCGGCTCTCAAGAAGCAGCTTATAATTTCCACTGCTGTGATGACGGTTGGCATTGCACTTGTCAGTTGGTTAGGGCTTCCTTATACATTCACAATCTTCAACTTTGGTGTGCAGAAGATGGTGTATAACTGGTACTGCCATATCTTCAATTGATTTCCTATATTTTAATAACATTTTTTTTCTCTTAAATACATGATCTCACTTTGATCTAAATTTGCTAGGCAATTATTCCTATGCGTGTCAGTTGGTCTGTGGGCAGGACTAGTTATTGGATTTGTTACGGAGTATTACACGAGCAATGCATACAGGTGCATACAATTTTGATCATATTCATTAGTGGCTCTAACTTATATATATTGCTTCAAGCATCTGACTACATGAATTTCCTTCTGCAGTCCTGTACAGGATGTTGCTGACTCCTGCAGAACTGGAGCTGCTACTAATGTCATCTTTGGCCTTGCTCTGGGATATAAATCCGTCATTATCCCTATTTTTGCCATTGCTTTTAGTATTTTCCTCAGCTTCAGCCTTGCCGCCATGTACGGTGTTGCTGTGGCTGCTCTTGGAATGCTCAGCACAATCGCTACTGGCCTTGCCATTGATGCCTATGGCCCTATCAGTGACAATGCTGGAGGAATTGCTGAAATGGCTGGCATGAGCCATAGAATCCGTGAGAGAACTGATGCTCTTGATGCTGCTGGAAACACTACTGCTGCCATTGGGAAGGTAAATGTCAATCTCACTGTTAATTGCAATGTGTTTCTTCAGAATTGGCCACAACACCTTCAGTGCATTTGTTTACTTTTCTCTTTATAAAATGTGCATTTTGAAGTACTAAATGCTCACTCCAATGATTTTGTGCATGTAGGGTTTTGCAATAGGTTCAGCAGCCTTGGTGTCTCTTGCCCTCTTTGGTGCTTTTGTCAGCCGTGCTGAGATCACGACTGTAGATGTTCTGACACCTAAAGTTTTCATTGGGCTGATTGTTGGTGCCATGCTCCCATACTGGTTCTCAGCAATGACAATGAAGAGTGTTGGAAGTGCAGCACTCAAGATGGTTGAGGAAGTCCGCAGGCAGTTCAACACCATCCCTGGGATCATGGAGGGCACTACCAAGCCTGACTATGCGACGTGCGTCAAGATTTCTACCGATGCATCTATCAAGGAGATGATCCCCCCTGGTGCACTTGTCATGCTCACACCTCTTATTGTCGGAATCTTGTTTGGTGTTGAAACCCTCTCTGGAGTTCTTGCTGGTGCTCTTGTTTCTGGTGTCCAGGTTGGCACTCTTCCATGACTGCTTTCATTGTTGTAATCTCTAACAATGTTGCATGTTTCACTCATAATCTATATCTATATTGTTTCCGTTCAGATTGCCATCTCTGCATCCAACACTGGAGGTGCCTGGGACAACGCAAAGAAATACATTGAGGTAAAACCTTTGAAGATGACAGCATATCAGTGAGAATGTTTCTTCCAACCCCAAGTGGATTAATTTTGGTTCTCTTCATGGTTTTATTTACAGGCTGGTGCATCTGAGCATGCAAGAACCTTGGGCCCGAAAGGTTCAGACCCACACAAGGCTGCTGTCATCGGTGACACCATCGGTGATCCCCTCAAGGACACCTCAGGCCCCTCACTGAACATCCTCATCAAGCTCATGGCCGTCGAGTCCCTTGTCTTTGCCCCCTTCTTTGCCGCCCATGGAGGCATCATCTTTAAATGGCTTTAGAGAGAGTGGAAGATCGATGGGTAATTTATTTTTGCCGGGGGAGAGCACTAGATACCTATGTCATAGAGAAGTTTCAGTTTACCCATATGGTGCATTTCTTCCTTTTTGTTTCGTTTGTACTGTGTCGCAGTCATGTTGAACTTGTCAGCTATTGTATCACCTAGTTTTCGGGTCTAGTTGCAGTAGCCGAGTGCAGCAAACTTCTAGCATTCTACAGGATTTGAGTTTGGACCCTAGGGGGACATGGGTGTATTGGAAGTGTGATATTGCCTGTAGATATTTCGATGATGATGATCAAGGAATGCACAATTCAGATTCTCCTGTCTTCATGAAACAATGGAGTTTATGTTGTTTTTATTTGTGATGATGATTGGATGGCTGTCTACTGCCTTTTCTTGTCCGACATAGGTCACCATGCTGTATCGTTTCTTTTTCAAATTATAAGTTGTTTCACCCTTCTAGATCAATATTTTATAGTTTTTGCTAAGTTTAGGGAAATGCGTAAACACTTGCAACATATAATCAAGTTAATAGAGAAACTAAAGCTGACTTTCAATTTCAAAACAGTAAATTTACTCTTGGATTTGACCAAAACCGGTGCAAAAAAATAATCGTGAGGGATCTGGAAAAGTCTCGTTCGGTTGTCTCTCCCTCGACCGTGAGCACGCCTATGTCATCGCGCGAGTCCGCTCCAGAAGGGGCCCTCGCCCGTGACGCCAGCAGCCAGGGCCTACGCCCGTGACACCAGCCTGCTGGGCAGCGCGCCGCTTGCTGCCTGTTGGGTGGCGCGAGCCCTACCCTGCCGGCCAGTGCTGGGAGCAGCGCCGCAGTGCTGTGTGCGTCCGTCGTCGCCGCCGCGTGCCGCCGAAGGTAGCCATGTGGTGCAGCAGCGGTTGTGCGGCAGTCCCTGAGTTGGTAAGGATGGTGCTCGCAATATGTTCGACGACCCTGCTCGCCTCTGTCCTTATTTCTTTTCTTACTCTCACTTGGAGCTAATCTTTGGCATTGAGCGAACAATCAGTGCAGCAGCCAGCAATGATTATTCTGGGCAACATATACTGCTCTTTTCCTTTTACCCAAACAACTGATTCCAAGGGAGAATATATACGACCGTACTCTCTCCGTCCCACAAAATAACATAATTCTTTGACTTTTACAATTTCTCTTTGATCATTCGTCTTATTTAAATTTTTTATGTAAATAGTAAAATAAATAGGTCATTATGAAAATATATCTAACGATAAAATAAATCATAATAAAACAAATAATATTTATTAAAATATTTGGAATAAGACGACCGATCAAACAGGAATCGTTGAAGTCAAATAATTATATTTTTTGTGGGACGGAGGGAGTAATCTTGTGCACTAGAAAAATAGAAATTACACCGGTAAATCAGTTACATGTCAATACAGATACCATTCTGCTAAACAGGACCTAACTGTCTGTCTAACTGTGTATCTTCCTTCACCGGCAATACATTTACCTTTCAACTTCACCATCAAAATACAGACTTTGTGAAGGACCGAGAACGACGACTAGAGGGGAGGGGAGGGGGGGGGGGGTGTGAATGGGAGCCTCAAATTTCTCTCGAAATATTCGGGCCACTCTTCCCAAAAGCCAAACCCAATTGTTGGGTGCTCAACCTCCCCCGAGCAACGCGAGCGGGGATTCAGACGAAAACGGAGAATTGAGAGCTCACCGACAGTGGAGGAAAACTCACCGGAAACCCCAAAGATCAAGTTCTCAACCTCTATTGAAAAGGGACAAGAACCTAGGCAAAACAGGCGAAAAACCGCAGACCAACAGAGGCTCCAGACCACTTCGGTCTAGACCACCGGACCAATGACGAGTGGTCCGGTGCCTGGTCCGACGCCTTCACCAGCTGGGACCAAAACGAGCAGAGAGCACCCGACCTCCGGACCACTGCTCCGGACTAGTCCGACGCCACCACCGGACCAAGGAGAGTGGTCCGGTGCTTACCTTCCACACTTTCGAAAACCACGCAGTGAGCACCCTTGCTCCGGACCACCCATCGGACCACTACCGTCGAACTAAGCCGACTGGTCCGACGCTTGGCAGACTCTCAGACAGAGACCACCGGACCAATGGGGAATGGTCCGGAGCCTCAAAGGCGAGTAGTCCTGAGCTTGGTCCGACGCCCTTCGCTGCTTGACACGGCTGAAGTCAAGACCACCGGACCACTTGCTATGGTCCGGAGCTAAGGGAAAGTCGTCCGACGCTCTCGAGCAGAAACTCTGAAACCTGCGAAAACGCTTTTCTCTCCACCAAATCTTCCCAAAACACGACCCAATGATCACCAACTGCTACCAAACTTTGTAGGCATGATCCTTGAGCAGTCGAGGAGCTATCCCGAAGAAATCATCGCTCAATTTGGGTCGGATAAACGGGAACACTCGGATTTGGGGGAGAAAAGGGAAAACGAAGAACGTCGCAAAGAAATCGCTCGATCTGTGTACTCGAGAGGTTTGAGGAAGGATCCTTCGGTGCAAAGATGCTCCTCTCGAATAAGAACAACTCGGTTCAAACGGATTTGCAAGAACTACTCCCTACAAAGAGAAATCAACTCGGGAAAATAGGGAGCAAGAGCAAAACGCGAAGAACACAAGCAAAACGGGACACAATCACGAAATCGAAGCCGCCATGGCTTACGGAGGTTACGGCCTCCGATTCCTCGCAACAAACACAAGTCCTTACAGAGGTTGGTGAAATCAACCTAGGGATCTCATGAACTAGAGAGAGGTTAGAGAGAAAGAGTTGGGGGAAAGTTATTAGGGTTCAAGAGATAGGATGAGGATACCCCTTCATCCTCTATTTATTAGAGGCTTTGGCTATTTCCCAAAGACCCTCCTAGATACAATGAGTGAACTACCTAGCCTAAGCATTGCAGTCCAAGCTCCGGTAAATATCTCCCTCGATTTGAATGGACGGCCCTGCTTCCTGCCAGGAGTTGCCGTCTGAAAGGATCAAGATGCCCAAGAGGGGGGGGGGGGTGAATTGGGCTCTTTTTTTTAATTTCTAAACAAGAATTAAACCTATAAAGAGCCAATTAACCCCCTAGTGCCTACCGCTAGTGTGTCCTAGCTAGAAAGCGGTAACAAGGCAATGGAAAGCGAAAACTTCCTACACAATTCTAGTATGAATTGAAAGACAAGTGCGGAAAGTAGTGCGGTAATAAAGAGCTAGGGAAAGAGATGCTTGACACGGCGATGTTTTGCCGAGGTATCGAGGAGTCGACACTCCCCCCTAGTCCTCGTTGGAGCACCTCGCAAGGTATAGCTCCCCCTCAATCCCGCGCAAGGGATGAGTGCTCTCTACGGGCTGATTCTTCGCCACTTCGGCTCGGTGAATCGCCCACAACCGATCACAACGTCGATGGAGAAGGGCCGCCGACAATCTTCCGGCGATCACCTTCCTCCGAACACCACCGGACCGTCTAGGTGATGTCGATCACCAAGAGTAACAAGCCTCGATCTTCGCTTGACTCACTCAAGCTTCACAACTAGAGGATGCACACTTGAACTCTTGGATGAACTAGAGAGAGGATGGATGGATTCGCGAATCACTCTCTCTCTCTAGGGCTCTTGCTCTCTTCCCAACCTTCTCAACGAACTCAGCAACTCGAATGAGCAAAGGCAAGGTGGGAGAAAAGTGGGAGGGGCTATAAATAGACCCTCTGAAAACTGCCTCGGGCTGGCATTTTAAGTTGGCGACGGACGCTCCGTCGACTAGGCGACGGACGGTCCGTCGCATGCCCAACGGCTAGTTTCTTTTCATAATTGAGGCGACGGACGCTCCGACGCCTAGGCGACGGACGCTCCGACGCCTCTGTCTAACGGCTAGTTCTGACACACTGTTCCCAGCGACGGACGCTACGTCACTGGGCGACGGACGCTTAGCCACAGCGTACGACGCTGAATTCTGGCTAGGGTTTGAAAACACCCTCTCTGGAAGGTCGACGGACGCTCTCTGCAGCGTTCGACGCCTGGCCGACGGACAACGTCCGACGCAACCTGAAAAACTTAGCCAGAAAACAACCTCTCTGGAAGGCCGACGGACGCTGTGGACTCAACCACCCAGCGTCCGGCGCCTTTGTCCGACGCGTCGGACAACGTCCGGCGCCCCTGCCAGGAGCGTCCGTCGCCCAGAAACTGATTTTGACAACTCCGTTTTTCGTCGCGATGAATATGGAAGTTGTTCTAGGCTATCTTACGGTCACCATAGGCTTGCTTAGAGCTAAGGAAGTCAAGTGTGCACCACACCTAAACATGAAGCTTTCCTAAGTCAAGCTACTAGTCTCAACCCCTCTTAATAGTACGGTCAAAGGTAAAAAGAGAATCCCTATCTAATTCTAAGTGCCCTTCATCTCCTTATGGCACTTAGCCTATCATTCTAGGGTCTTCATCATGTCTCCTTAACAACCGAAACGATATCCATCTTGGGGCAAAGTGAAGACTTTTAGAGCCCATTCTCCTTGATCACCATGGCTAGGCTACGCATAGCCTCTGCAAAACACACGTTAGCCATAATAAACTCTAATTGTCGTTAATCACCGAAACCAACTAGGGCCATGATTCTTCAATCTCCCCCTTTTTGGTGATTGACGACAATAGAACCTCGAGTATGAATAAGAGTTTTGGTTAAGAATCGAGGGTGACTTGGAATGGTTGAGCAAGGGTTAGTAAACAGGTAATGAAGTACACTTGCTCACCCAAGCCAAATCACAAAACATGGTACTTATGGATATGAATGAAAAAGCAGTACCTCATGATATTCTCAAAGGATGTATCGGAGTAAAACGTGGAAGCTCAAATATCGTTAGGCAATGAGATATATCATGAACATGAAACAACTCACAAGATATATTAGAGAACTACAAGAGTTTGTCACATGCAACCATATATACATCAACCATCATCACATCACACATATAGACAAATGCATAAAAGATAGACATGATGAAAGAGTACGGGGAAATAAACATTCAAAGATCCAAATCATCCAAATCCCTCCCCCTATCTCTATACTCAACCCTCTCTCCCCCTTTGGCGTCTAGCACCAAAAACTACGAGTCTGGGGCTGGAGAAGAAGGCGAAGTAGCGGCAGCTCGGCGATCTAGCATAATGAAGTCCTGAAGGTTGGACTCGTCTGACTCATCTGACACGGTCTCTGCTGGTGTAGGTGCAACTGGGGTGGCCTCTGAAGCTATCACTGGCACCTCTGGAGCTGCGGTCTCAACTGACTGTCGCTGAGACTCTGCTGGTGCCTCTAACGGTCCTACCTCAGTAGTAGCGAGCCTGGGGGCCCGACGAGTGAAAACTCGAGGCAAGGGGGACGTAGTCACTGCTAGTGCCACTAGGGACACTGCCGCTGCAACCTCTGCAGGCTGAGACTGACCAGGAGAGGACACTGCCACTGTAACCTCATCTGCTAATGATATAGCATCCGTCTGAACGGCAGCTGGAGGTGTGGTGACTGTCTGTGCCGACTGCTCAGGTGCGATCTCCGACGAAGCAACTGAGGACTGGTGAGTGCCTGTCGCCGGAAGATCCACTGCAGTCTCGGGAGCTGGTGTGACCTGCTGAGGTGCTCCTGGGGATTCTTCTCCCGTGATCTCCAGGTATGAAGCAGACAGATCTCGCGAGGCCTCTGCTAGTGTAGTTCCCCGGGTAGGAGTGAATCCCGTCTGGAACTCTCTGGGTGAACCTATCCAAGAGGACACCTGGGGCCTCGGAGTCTGGTACTCTGGAGAAGCTGCCGGCTGGAAGGGAGGTGTAGCTGGTGCCTGACTCTGCTGTCCTCTCGACGGTAACACTGGAGTGGGCACCACTACTACTGGAGGCGGCGGTGGAGGAGAAGTGAACTGCTGCTGCTGAGACATGGCGGACAACTGAAAGTGTGGAGTGGAGGTCTGCCCGGAGCTAGAGGCCAGAAGACGCTCAAGTAAAAGAGTCTGAGTCTTCTGGATCTCTGCCTGCTGTAGCTGATAGGCTAGGAACTGGCGCTGGAACTCATCCTGCCTAGCCTGTGTCTGAGCCTGAGCTGCCAGCTGCTGCTCAGTGAGCCTCCGTAGGTCTGCAGCCTGTCGTCTCTGCTCCTCTGCCTGGCGAGACTGCTCCTCCTGCATCCTCGAGAGTATAGAGAGCAGGGTAGCCTCTGAAGAACTGGAGCCTGGAGCTGGAGCTGCTGCAGCTATGCCTGACCCACCAGCCTCGTGGTCATGTGTCATAGGTGTATACTCGTACACGGGCTGGTAGTCCTCGTCCGAGCTGTCAGAGTCGAGATCCTCTCTAAACACTGTCTCTGCAGCTGTATCGATCTCGGCGTCCAAATCAGCTAGCTCTGCCTGAGCAATCTGCTCAACTGTGGCATCGGTGACCTCCGCTGACTGTGGTGGCACTCCGGCCTGTCTCGTGCCTGGTCTGTAAGCTCTGCTGGGGCGAGGTAGCTGCCCATGAGCCACAAGCTGGCTCATCGAATAGACAGGAAACTCTGTAGCTGACCTCGTGAGGGTGACTCTCATAACCCCTGACTCAGTCTTGGCAACTATCAAGTATGAGATCCAGTGTGCAAACTGTAGCTGCCAATGGCCTCTGAACCCAGCAGCTATGATATCCTCGAGCTCGCTCACTATCAAATCCCATAGGTCGAACTGCTCTTTCCGGACAATGTGAGCTAGGAGCCAAAGCTGCAGACGAGTAATAGTGTCCTTAGCTCCAATCCTGGGTAGAATAGTCCGTCTGAGAACCTCGTGGAGGATCCGAGCCAGAGGAGTGAGGTCTCGTGGCGTACGGCTCGAACCCTCAGTGAACGGCTGCTGAAAGCACGGACTGACAAAGTCTGTGGATGGCACTATGCCATCGTGAGGTCGGCGAGGGGCCTCCTGATCCCCATAGCAGAGACTGTGGATCCTGGTAGGTGAAGATCCGAGGTGAAAGAGCTCTCGGAACCTGGCAGCTGTAACCCTGAAGTCACGTCCCTGATAGGCGAAGTGGAGAAACTCGTGATCAGGTGAGATCCACAGGGAGGCGTAGAACTGATAGACCCACTCCTTCTGATATGCCCCTGAGCGATCCATCAGATCTGTCAATCCCTGGATGTACTGGAGATGCTGCAGGATCTCTGGACCGCCGATCCCCTCAATCTGAGTAGCTGGGCACACCCTGTGGGCCCTGAGAGGAGCATCGGTGTCAACATACGCTCGGTAGAAGTCCTCGTGCACTGTGGTATAGAACTCTCGTCCGGCACGGGGGTCCCTCTGAGGTGGGAACCAAGACTGGAAATCGACAAACCAAAGCAGCTGGACTTGCTTCGCTGTAAGTGTCCTGACCTGGTGCCTCACTGGGTCTGAGAGTCTGGGTCCTGGAGGGCTAGGTGGTGCACCTGAGCCTCGGGAACGAGTGACTCGACGGCTCATCAGCTCTCCAATAGTAGAATGGCCCGCGGCCTCTGTCGGCTCAGTCGCTGGGACTGACTCTGTAGCTGGTGCCTCTGTAGCCACGACGGGCTCTGACACTGGAGGTGGAGGGGACTCACGACGCGCTCCACGGCGAGGTGAGAGCCTCAAGCCGGCGCGACGTCCTCCTCGCTCAGCTCTCTCGGCTGCCTCTGCTACTGCAAGAGCGGCTACTGAATCCGGATCCATAGCTGGCCTCTTGCGCTTCCGGGAGATAACCTTCTGTTTGCCCTTCCCGCGGTCAGTGGGTGGACGCGGTGGAGGTGGAGGGTCACCACCACTGCCGGGAACGAGACCTGCATTCTTCGTCCTTGCCATACCTCAAATTTGCAATCAATCCACTGAGAAGCAAGCTCAAGAGTCCAACCAACAACTCACTACCAACCAACCACTGTCCCTAACCACTGACAATCCAAACAACTGAGAGAGTGGCACGCCGGCCCTGGACTGTCCTCGCGAGGCTTTGCCTCGATCCGTACTTGCGGGCTTTGCCCCGAGTTATCTGTCACTACCCACTGTCTGAGTCTCTGATCAACTGACAAACTGACCCTGCTCGTCGGAAATAGACAGAGATATAAACCATAAGCATATAACTAGAAAGGGAAGTGAGTCTATAGAAGCATGAAATTAGGAAAGAATAGAATCGATGATAGCCACTGCCATACCTCGAGCAACTGATCAAAATGGGAGAAGAGAAGTGAATTCCGATCAATCAGTCGTAAACCGCAATCCGCACTTCACAAACCTCAAGCTAACCAAGACAAAAGAGGAGTTTAGGAATGTCACTGAAATAGATGAGATGAAATGAAGTACGGAAGGAAGTGATCTAAGGCAGTTAGGGTTTGCAACCTTGATCTGCAGCCGTGGACGAAGGAAATGCCAAGTAGTGCCTTGAAGGAGATCCTCACGGGCACCAGACGCTCCTTTACAGGAAGAAACGCAGGGGAGCGGCGGCGCTTGGCAGGTGGCGGCGCAAGGATGCGCGGCGGCGCTAGGGAGGTGTGGCGGCGCAGACAGGGGGCGACGCAGGTGCGGGCGGCGCTAAGGAGGTGTGGCAGCGCAGGACCAGAGGGGATCTCACTGCGGCGCAGGGGGCAGCACGGCGGAGGAGCTCAACGGCGGTTAGGGTTTGCAACACGGCGCGGCGGCGAACTGAGATTGAACAGAGAAACAGAGGAAGAGATCGGGGTTTTCAAAAAAAATTCGCCGATTAGTTCGCGACGGACGGTTCGACGCATAGGCGACGGACGCTCCGTCGGCATGCGACGGACGCTCGGGGAGCGTCCGACGGCATCGTCCGTCGAGCTTCCAGAGCCGATTTGGAACGCCCAGCCGCATTGACCGCGACGGACGCTCCGCGACGGACGCTTGGGAGAGCGTCAGTCGCCCTTTCAGCGGGCAATTTTGATCTCCGGACAATCGCGACGGACGCTGAGGCAATTGACACCGAGCGTCCGTCGGCAGCGTCCGATGCTTTAAAAATAGAATTTTTCAAATTTTCTTTTTGCGTCTTTCTCCCAACCAAGTTCCAATCCCAATAAGATCCAAATAACACTTGATTGGACTTGATATGAGAACCATCTCTCAAACACTCATTTTCAATTATTTTGCCATAGGCTTAAATTTAATTTTTAGCTCAAAATATTCGAATGGAAGCGCCAAGAAGACATCATATGGCCACAAGAGGGGGTAATTGAGGAACTTGAGCTTGGAATGCTCCCCCTAAGTGGACAATCATAGAGGATGCTCAAGAAACTTAACCGAAAAGGAAAGGGCAAACAACACACATGCATATGCTTATGCAAAACGAAAAGTGAATCTAGGTTGTTTGCAAGTTTAAACCGCGGTTAAGCTTTGTCACAAGCTTTGAGGGCGGTTATCTTAACCGCGTTAGCCAAGCCTATGTGCATTACCATATTAAACATGTTATATTACATATGGATGCATGGTTCACACAAGATCATCTTTTAGTGAAATTAGAGTGATCAAGCACATTTAACTCGCTTCTCAACCTACAAAAGGTTGTTTCATCGAGTGGTTTAGTGAAGATATCCGCCAATTGCTCTTCGCTCTTAACTCCAACTAGTGTTATATCTTTCCTAGCCACATGATCTCTAAGAAAGTGATGGCGAATATCTATGTGCTTGGTGCGAGAGTGTTGAACCGGGTTGTTTGCAAGCTTTACGGCGCTTTCATTATCACACAAAAGTGGAACTTCTTTTAAAAACACACCGTAATCAAAGAGTGTTTGGGTCATATATAAGATTTGTGCACAACTTGCTCCCATGGCAATGTATTCCGCCTCGGTGGTTGACAATGCCACACTATTTTGCTTCTTTGAGGACCAAGAAACAAGTGATCTTCCTAGCATGTGGCACCCACCGGAGGTACTCTTCCTATCAACCTTACACCCGGCGTAATCCGAATCGGAATAGCCAACTAGTTGGAAGGGAGCTCCTTTGGGATACCAAAGACCCATGCTAGGGGTGTGCCTTAAGTACCTAAGGATTCTTTTAACCGCACAAAGATGCGACTCCTTAGGGTTTGCTTGAAATCTAGCACACATACACACACTAAACATGATATCCGGCCTAGAAGCGGTGAGGTAAAGTAAACTACCGATCATAGAACGATATAGAGTTTGGTCGATCGGTTTACCTCCCTCATCGAGATCGAGATGCCCATTGGTAGGCATTGGGGTCTTGATTGGCTTGCAATCCTCCATCTTGAATTTCTTGAGCACATCATAAGTGTACTTCTCTTGAGATATGAAGGTGCCCTCCCTCAATTGCTTCACTTGGAAGCCTAGGAAGAAGGTTAGCTCGCCAATCATCGACATCTCAAACTCTTTGGACATCAATGCACCAAATTCCTTGCTATGACCTTGGTTTGTTGACCCAAATATAATGTCATCGACATATACTTGGCAAACAAAGATCTCTCCATCTAGCACCTTGGTGAAGAGTGTGGTATCCACTTTCCCGATCTTGAAGCCCTTCTTGAGTAGGAAGTCCCTTAGCCTCTCATACCAAGCTCTTGGAGCTTGCTTCAATCCATAGAGTGCCTTGGACAACCTATACACATGATTAGGACAATTTGGGTCTTCAAACCCGGGAGGTTGTGAGACAAAAACACGTTCATTAATGAAACCATTAAGAAAGACACTCTTCACATCCATTTGAAAGAGTTTCATTTTATGGTGTGAAGCATATGCCAAAAGGATACGAATGGCTTCTAGTCTTGCAACCGGTGCAAAGGTCTCCCTAAAATCCAAGCCTTCAACTTGGGAGAATCCCTTTGCCACCAATCTTTCCTTGTTTCTCACAACCACGCCTTGATCATCTTGCTTGTTCCTAAACACCCACTTGGTGTCAATGATTCTTGCTCCTTTGGGCTTTTCTACTAGTGTCCACACTTCGTTCCGGGTGAAGTTGTTCAACTCTTCGTGCATGGCGTTCACCCAATCCGGATCCGCAAGTGCATCCTCCACACTAGAAGGCTCAACAAAGGAAACAAAGGAGTGATGTTCAACATAAGAAGCAAGTTTAGATCGAGTTGTTACCCCCCTTGATGGACTCCCTATGATGAGGTCTTGAGGATGTGCTTGAAGCATAGGTGTAGATCTTCTATTGATCTCTTGAGGAGGAGGTTGTGGAGCTTCAACATTGCTTGCTTCGGCCTCGGCTTGATCTTGAGGGATGTGAGTGTCTTCTTGAGCTTCCCTCACTTGATCTTCTTCATCAACTTGAGGCGTGTGAGGTGGAGAAGGATCTTGATTCGCTTCATCTTCAACTTCTTCCACCTCTTGTGGGTTGATAGCACCAATTGGCATGTTCTTCATTGCCTCCCTCAAGGGTTCATCACCTACATCATCAAGATTTTCATGCTCTTCTTGAGAGCCATTAGTTTCATCAAACTCCAAGTCATATGTTTCTTCAACTAAGCCGGTGGCTTTGTTAAATACACGGTATGCCTTGGATTTGAGTGAATACCCAACTAAGAAACCAATGTCACATCTTCTTTGAAACTTGCCCAAGTGTTGGCGCTTCTTGTAGATGTACACTTTGCAACCAAACACTCGGAAAAAGGATATATCCGGTTTCTTTCCATTCACAAGCTCATAGGGGGTCTTCTTGAGAAGCCTTTGGACAAATAGCCGGTTGGCCGCATAGTATGCGGTGTTGATTGCTTCGGCCCAAAACTTCTCGGGGGTGTTGTATTCATCAAGCATTGATCTTGCAAGTGTGATAAGTGTCCGGTTCTTCCTCTCTACTACACCATTTTGTTGAGGAGTATATGTGGCGGATACTTCATGCTTGATTCCAACTTCATCACAATAGTCTTCAATCTTGGTGTTTACAAACTCGGTCCCATTGTCACTTCTTATCTTCTTGATCTTCACATCAAACTCATTTTGGGCTCTAGTTGCAAACTTCTTGAATATTGATTGAGTTTCTCCCTTGTCTTGAAGAAAGAACACCCAAGTGAATCTAGAGTAGTCATCAACTACCACCAAGCAAAAGAGGTTGCCGCCAAGGCTAGCATAGGTGGTAGGTCCAAATAGATCCATGTGGAGTAGCTCTAGAACTATTGAGGTTGACATGAAAGCTTTGGTTGGATGAGTGTTTGCTACTTTCTTGCCGGCTTGACATGCACTACAAGGTTTATCTTTCTCAAACACCACATCCTTCACACCTCTAACCAATTCCTTCTTGACAAGCTTCTTCAAAGTTGACATTCCCACATGTGCTAATCTTCTATACCATAGCCAACCCAAAGAACTCTTGGAGAAAAGACATGTTTGCAAACTAGCTTCATTTGAGGTGAAGTCCACTAGGTAGAGATTGTTGTGCCGAAACCCTTTGAATATCAATGATGAATCTTCAATCTTGGACACAACTACCTCATTTGGAGTGAAGAGACATTGGAAACCAAGATCACATAGTTGTCCCACCGATAGCAAGTTGAAGCTCAATGATTGTACTAGCAAGACATTTGATATTGATTGATCATTTGAGATTGCAACTTTGCCTAGACCTTGCACTTTGCCTTTTGAATTGTCCCCAAAGGTAATCTTGTCTTGCCCTTCACAATCTTCCTCAAGTGTGGTGAACATCCGGGAGTCACCGGTCATATGTTGAGTGCATCCACTATCAATCACCCAATGACTTCCACCGGTCTTGTAGTTCACCTACACACAAGCAACTTGGAGTTAAGCTTGTTGTTTGGGAACCCACACTTGGCGAGGTCCCATAGCCTTGTCCACCAACTCCTTAGCAACCCATAGCACTTTGGGCTTGTTCTTCATCTTTGGACCAAGAAATACAACTTGAGGTCTACCCTTGGAGTCCTTGTTGATGATGAAGTGTGCATCATGAGCGAAAGGCCTTATGTGCTTGGGAAAGGTCTTGGGAGGTGGAGTCTTGCATTGGGATTGAAGATGACCCTCTTGACCACATCCAAAGCACTTCTTGGGTTTGGGCTTTGGCGTGTCATAGTTTCTTCTCATAGCCTTGTTCTTGTAATAGTTCTTGGCTTCTATCTTGACCTTGGCCTTCATGATTTGGTTCTCCTTGAACCCAATGCCGGTCTTGTCGGTCTTCATGATTGTGTTCATCAAGAGCTCACTTTGAAGATTGTGGCCCTTGGTGAACTTCTCCAATCCACTTGTAAGCTTGACCTTCTCAACCTTGAGCTTGGCATTTTTCTCTTTGAGAAACCTGATCAAGGTCATTGCATCTTTGTCATCTTGTTTGGCCGACTTGGTAGTGAGTGGCTTGCTTGCCTTGAGGTTGATTAGCTCTTCCTTGAGCTTGGAGTTTTCTTGCCTCATCTTCACATAGTCATCATGCTTGTCGGCCTCAACTACCTTCTTGCCCTTGCACTTAGCATTTTGCTCACTAGCAACTTCATCACGCAAGTCCTCACAAGAAGTAGCTATATCACACTTAACAACCGGGTTAATAGCAACATGTGTAGCAAGATCATTTGAAAGCAATTCATTAGCTATCACAAGTGTGCCATGTTCATTTTTAACTTGGTTGTAGTCATCTTTTAGCAAGTTGTACCTTGATTGGAGCTCTTGTGTTGACCTTTCAAGCTTATCATGTTTCTCATTTACTTGCTTGAGTGAGGCTTTGAGCTCCCTAGTGCTAGATGAGAGAGATTTATTCTCAAGCTTCAATTCATCATTAGCACTAGTCAAGTCATCAAGCTTAGCATGCAAGTTTCCATTTGCTTTCTCTAGTGATTCACTTTTGCCTTTATACTTCCTAATGAGCTTAGTGTATTTGTTGCAAATTTCAATTAGCTCATCATAGGAAGGTGCCTCAAACTCATCATCACTATCATCACTAGAGCTAGCCTCATCATCACTATCCTCTTTTTGTACCTTTTTGTCACCTTTAGCCATGAGGCATAGGTGTGTAGAGGATGAGCCCGGAGATGATGGAGGGGGTGGCGGTGGAGTAGATGAACCAATCACCAAGGCGGCCACCTTTTCTTCTTCACTTTCATCTCCGGATGAGTCACTTGAGTCTTCAATGTCGGTGAGCCAATCACCAACAATGTAGGCTTTGCCATTCTTCTTCTTCTTGTGGAAGTTGAAGTTCTTCTTCTTCTTGAATGGCTTGTCATCCTTCTTCTCCTCATCACTTGACTCAACCTTGTTGCCCTTGTTGTACTTGAACTTTTTGTTGGCTTTCTTGTTCTTGTACTTGTCTTTCTTTTCTTCGAGGCAAGCATGAGCCAAGTGTCCAAGTTTGCCAGAATTGTAGCAATCCATCTTGGAGAGGGGCTTTCTTGAAGAGCTTGTGAAGAATTTCTTCTTCTTTGAGTCAAACTTGACTCCATTCTTGCTTAGCTTCTTCAACATCTTGGTTGTTTTCTTCACCATGAGAGCGAGATCATCATCATCATCATCATCATCGCTTGTGCTTTCATACATGACTTGCATCTTGTGCTTCTCCGACGAGGATGCCTTGAGAGCCAAGTCCTTCTTTTCCTCCTTCTCTTTTTCTTTCTTCTTGGAGGAGGAAGATGAGCCACCATCACCAATCTTCATGTACATCTCATGGGCATTGATCTTGCCTAAAATTTGTGTTGGTGTAGCGGCGGAGAGATCTCCTTGGTGAAGCACCGTGACGATGTGGCCATACTTCTCAATGGGCAATACACAAAGAATCTTGCGTACCACATCGGTCGGTTCCATTTGGTTGAGACCAAGCCCATTCAATTCCTCTACAATAATATTGAGTCGTGAGTACATTTCATTTGCATTTTCATTTGCATGCATAGAGAAAGAATTTAGCTTAGCCATAACCAAGTGATAGCGTTCTTCACGCTCACTCTTTGTGCCTTCGTGAAGTGCACAAATAGTGGTCCACAACTCAAATGCGTCTTTGGCATTACGCACTCGGTTGAAGACATCCTTGCTAATGCCACGAAAGAGTATGTTCTTTGCCTTGGCATTGTGCTTTTCAAAGTTGAGGTCCTCCGCGAAGAGAGTACCTCCCTTTGTGGCGGCTTTGAGTACGCCCACGTCAACGGCCTCTAGATAGGCCTCCATACGAACTTTCCAATAAGGAAAGTCGTCTCCATCGAACATGGGAGGTGGTCCATCCCCATGGGACATCTTGCTCTAGGCGGTGAAGCCTAATTTAGAGCAACCTGCCTCCGATCCCAATTGAAAGGATCAAGATGCCCAAGAGGGGGAGAGGTGAATTGGGCTCTTTTTTTTAATTTCTAAACAAGAATTAAACCTATAAAGAGCCAATTAACCCCTAGTGCCTACCGCTAGTGTGTCCTAGCTAGAAAGCGGTAACAAGGCAATGAAAAGCAAAAACTTCCTACACAATTCTAGTATGAATTGAAAGACAAGTGCGGAAAGTAATGCGGTAATAAAGAGCTAGGGAAAGAGATGCTTGACACGACGATGTTTTGCCGAGGTATCGAGGAGTCGACACTCCCCCCTAGTCCTCGTTGGAGCACCTCGCAAGGTATAGCTCCCCCTCAATCCCGCGCAAGGGATGAGTGCTCTCTACGGGCTGATTCTTCGCCACTCCGGCTCGGTGAATCGCCCACAACCGATCACAACGTCGATGGAGAAGGGCCGCCGACAATCTTCCGGCGATCACCTTCCTCCGAACACCACCGGACCGTCTAGGTGATGTCGATCACCAAGAGTAACAATCCTCGATCTTCGCTTGACTCACTCAAGCTTCACAACTAGAGGATGCACACTTAAACTCTTGGATGAACTAGAGAGAGGATGGATGGATTCGCGAATCACTCTCTCTCTCTAGGGCTCTTGCTCTCTTCCCAACCTTCTCAACGAACTCAGCAACTCGAATGAGCAAAGGCAAGGTGGGAGAAAAGTGGGAGGGGCTATAAATAGACCCTCTGAAAACTGCCTCGGGCTAGCATTTTAAGTTGGCGACGGACGCTCCGTCGACTAGGCGACGGACGCTCCGTCGCATGCCCAACGGCTAGTTTCTGTTCATAATTGAGGCGACGGACGGTCTGACGCCTCTGTCTAACGGCTAGTTCTGACACACTGTTCCCAGCGACGGACGCTACGTCACTGGGCGACGGACGCTCAGCCACAGCGTCCGACGCTGAATTCTGGCTAGGGTTTGAAAACACCCTCTCTGGAAGGTCGACGTACGCTCTCTGCAGCGTCCGACGCCTGGCCGACGGACAACGTCCGACGCAACCTGAAAAACTTAGCCAGAAAACAACCTCTCTGGAAGGCCGATGGACGCTGTGGACTCAACCACCCAGCGTCCGGCGCCTTTGTCCGACGCGTCGGACAGCGTCCGGCGCCCCTGCCAGGAGCGCCCGTCGCCCAGAAACTGATTTTGACAACTCCGTTTTTCGTCGCGATGAATATGGAAGTTGTTCTAGGCTATCTTACGGTCACCATAGGCTTGCTTAGAGCTAAGGAAGTCAAGTGTGCACCACACCTAAACATGAAGCTTTCCTAAGTCAAGCTACTAGTCTCAACCCCTCTTAATAGTACGGTCAAAGGTAAAAAGATAATCCCTATCTAATTCTAAGTGCCCTTCATCTCCTTATGGCACTTAGCCTATTATTCTAGGGTCTTCATCATGTCTCCTTAACAACCGAAACGATATCCATCTTGGGGGCAAAGTGAAGACTTTTAGAGCTCATTCTCCTTGATCACCATGGCTAGGCTACGCATAGCCTCTGCAAAACACACGTTAGCCATAATAAACTCTAATTGTCGTTAATCACCGAAACCAACTAGGGCCATGATTCTTCACCGTCGCCTCGACGCAACCTCCAGGATTCCGCCATGTGCCATCCCCGCTTCCTCGGAAGCTCCGCCCGGGTTTTGAGGCCCAAACCCGCGAAATCCGCCACCGGTAGCTTTCGGCTCAACTACCGAACCCCGAGTTTTGCAGCCCAAACTCGGAAACCGACGCGGATGGTTTTGAGGCCCAAACCACCAAACCACTCGACGCGAGCCACCTTGTCTTCGCCCGGTCGGACTCCGAGTCCCCTGAGCCTCCGCTCGACTCGCGCGTCCACCGTCTTGACTTGGTCGACTCGGTCTACCTCCATGTCTTCTCGCACTCGCCGGTGCCAAGTACTAGCCACCACAGCTAGTCCGCCGGCGCTTATGGTCCCTCAGTCCGAGCCCCGCTTCCACCCTTCACCGCTCTCAGTCCATCGGCACGGCAAGCCTCTACTCGACCTTCTCCACGCCATTGACCACTGTCACTAGGCATAGTACCTGCACACCACAAGCTGATAGACAGGCACACATTTGCTTTCGCAAAGGATTAGTGATAACCGCTCAAACTGAAACACTCATGTGTTGGTCAATCGCTCATCACAAAACTAAACATCATGGGTACATATCAACCATGTGTTCGCACTTTGGAATCACAGAGCTATGTCTTACAAACCTTCAGCTTGTGAAGAAAGTTAATGAAGTTGACCCTGGAGATTTGGGCAGATATGACCAGCTCCGCAGGTTGAGTTTCAGGTGGTAACCTGACGATCAGAATGATATTGACGATTCTGCAGTTCTCCAAAGACTCCAGCCTCATGCGAATTTATCAGCTCTTCAGGTAAGAGGTTATCAGGGTGCCACATTTTGTGCATGGGTGAACAATGCCAATCTCTATCTTCCGTCTCTTGTGAAGATTGAGCTGGTTGACATTCCAACATGTGAGCATCTAGAAGAACCATTTCAAATATGCCTAATATCCAAAAAGCAGATACTAGATTTTATGGAGGCAAGCACCCATTTAGAAAACTAAGGGAACTTCATATTGATGGGATGGGAAATTTGGAGGTGTGGTCCACGAAGCTGGAGCCGTCTTCTGGACAGATGTCTTGGAATGATGATGAACTGAAGCTGCAAGGACATGAAACTCTAGCGGCCAATGTTTGGTGAACTATTTTTTTTTTTGTCAAACCTTTTTTTAAAACACCTCTTGTCAAACATCCATGAAACTGTTTTTCTTTCCCTCTCAGAAAGATATGAAGTGGCATGAAGCTGAAAATAGTAGTTTATCACAACTCTCTCCCCCTTTCTCTCTCATATGTATAAAGTTGTTGGTGAAACTGTTTTGCCAAACATTTTTTCCAAAATAGCTCAGCTTCACCTAGAGAGTTACTCATGAAGCTATTTTCTAAAAAAACAGAAGCAGAGCTGTACCAAACGGGCCCAAAATATTTCCTTGCCTTAAACACCTCATCGTTAAGGGATGCCCAAGGTTGACGCTTGACTCAGGTTTCCAAGGATGCATATTGGATTTGACCAATTATATTTACCAATTAAATCAAAAGAAATTTTAAAGCTAGAATTAATACCAGGTGAAACTCATGACGTGTTAGTAGCCATTAGTGGAACATTTCAAGGTGAGTTAGCGGTTGTTTAGTGAGTTACTAGTAATGGATAATTAATTTATCGGTTACTGATAACTAATATAGTCCTAATGTCATTATCAACCATGTTGATTAGTGAGTTATTAGTAACGAACAATTTATTTGTCAGTTACTAGTACATAAATGATGTTCATGACTATTAACAATCACATGTCTCTTTATGTCCTTCGGGGCTATATACAGAGGAGCTCTTATCTTGACCGCGAGCGCATGACACAATATATTTCACCAAATCAACCGTTGAGTTGCAATCCGAATACTTCTCGTCTCATTCTTTCGCGCCACGAGAGATCGAGAGAGCAGGTGCCTCCGGAAACGACGCCGCTCTGAGAACCTTGCACGGAGGTGTGCGGCGATTAGGTTTTTGGGGAGCGATCCGCGACTGCTCGCTTTCATCTGCCCGCGTTCGCTGACAGGAAGCTGTCCACCGGCGAGTTCGTCTTCTTCCTGGTGAAGCTGTCGACCAACGAGCTCGTCTTCTTCCTGGTGTTCGCCTGCTGACGTTCTTCTTTCCGGAGCCTGAGGCTGTTCGAGTTCGTCTTCTTCTCGGAGGCCGTTCGAGGGACTGCACTGCGAACATCTATCTGTACCGGTTGTGGTCCGCTACTTCAAGCAACGCACTATACCGACTAGTTCGAATGGAGCCTCCTATGCCTTCGGCATGGGCCCCTCCTGTGGGTATAATCTGATCTCTCTAATAAACATGTTCTTCATGTTCATGTTTATTATTTTATAACGATCAGTATGTTGCATGTTGTTTCTACTGCTAGCATGTCTTATGATGTAGATTATGTTAGTGTTATATACATGCACATATATGTCATCATATTTCTGCTTTTTAATTTCTGGATTAAATTAATATGAAAATTGCCTAATTATTCAACAGGTAGAACTGTCATCTGGAATATTTGCTGCGTCTTTTTTTTCTTTTCAGAACGTGCATATTACATGTTTCATTAAGTTTAGAAAGTTTACACGGCCGTTGTCACATCAGGGCAAGGTGTCATGAATAATAGGGTTGAACTAGAACACAAGACGCCACTAGGCATCCCTTTCTAGACTTGAAGCGGAAACAAATATCTTTAGCTTATCCGATGGTTTAGAACTTCTCCGATACAGCATCAACCTGAGTAATTTGACTATTAAATCCAACAGTGACCTGATCACCTTTATAGGGATCATTCAGAAATATCGGACCCTTAGAGCAAGGTTAATATAGCTAGATGCTTGCAGCCCACTTTTCAGCCTAATCATATACTCCATCCGTCCCAAATTATAAGACGTTTCAAGAATCTTGGAGAGTCAAAGCATCTCAAGTTTGACAAATAATTATAGGGAAAACTATAAAGATTTATGATATTAAATAGACATATTATGAAAATATAATTGATAACGAATCTAATAATACTTAATTGACATCATAAATGTTATTATATTGACATATAACTTTGGTCAAAGTTGAGATAGTTTGACTCTCTAAGATTCTTGGAACGTCTTATAATTTGGGACGGAGAGAGTAATATTTTATCTTCACAGTCAATACATGGTTCACACATCTATCTCATCGTATTTTTTAGTTGTTGTGTTAAAGCTAGTTGTAAGTTTACAGCTCATTTCTCTCTAAATCTTTCTCTCCTTCACCTTAGCATTTAGCCTGTTTACAACCTACTATTATACTTGCTTGGGATCTGACATCTCGTCTTTCGAGGAGGAGAAAATGAGATTTGGCCATTCTCAAAACTAGGATTCACTAATTTACATCTCACAATTAGGATTTGCTATTTTGTCATTATATAAAACACATGGTCCTCACGTCAGAAAATTTGATCGAAAATTTCCATGTCAAGTGCTCCTTAATAACTGCATTTTCAGGGCAAGAGTCATGGGACTTTAGAGAGTAACTAAAATCATGGGACGACTTACCCAAGACCCTGTCATGGTCGCAAGCGCATGCAGCTCAATTTCCGGGCTGATGCTATGCTTCTGCCGTGCGCCGTGTGCAGCACGATCTGGATTTCTGAGTCGGAGATTCATCGTGAGAAGATAACAACGTTTCTGTCTGCCAATCTTTTACTTGGTCCCTCTATCGAAAAAATAAAAAACTTTCACTAGGGTTCCCTGAGTAACGGGACTCAGATTGGGCAAAATATCCGAACCCAAACCCGAATTACCCGAACCCGAGGTACCCGATCTTAATTCGGGTAGTGATTTTCATTACCCGAAATTAGTTTGGGTAATTCGGGTAATATCTCCCGGTACCCAAACTACCCGAACTACCTGAAGTTTTGTACATATCTTTATATTTATCATGTGTTGTTAGTTGAACACTTGAACTTATCACTTTATTAAAATATAATTCTCTCTTCTTGAACAAATGACTATAATATATTATTCTCTGCACATTGTTGTTGAAATCATGTATATTTGGTGCTGAAATTATGTATAAATTGCTACTAATTTTTTATCAAGTTTGTTGGTTTTTGTAAATTCGGTATATCGGGTAATACCCGAACCCGAACCCAAATTATCATGTACCCGAAATTACGGGTAGTGTTTTTTCGTGGCTAATATCGGATAACAGTTTTCATTACCCGGACTATGAATTACCCGAATTATCTGACCCGAACAAATCGGGTAATCCGAACGTCCAGGCTGAAACAGGACAACCTCATTTTCTCACACACTTCTCCACAGTCCCCAGCTTGGGTTCCCCTGTTCATCGATCGCCTTCACACATCCTCCTCCCGTCTCCCTCTCCATTCTCTTCAGTCGGGTTACTCAAGAGGCAGATGGAATGAAGAAATTGGATTGGTCCCCTAGGCTACCGTCGCGTTGGATCCTCCCCCACCTGGCCGGCCGGTTTCACCAGTACCCTCACGGTGAGTGCTGAGTATCAACCGCTTTCTTTTCCTTTGCAAAAAAAAAAAAAAAATTGATTTGACGGCTCTTCCATGGTCGAGCAACTTCAGGCTGGTCGCACCGCTGTTCGCTAAAAACTTTTGGAGGAGAAATATTCACGCACCGCTGTACTCTACTGATCCCTGTAACCAAATAAACATGAACATGGCCGCTATTGGTAGCGTTACTGGCGGAGCATGCAACCTGTGGTGTGTCAGCTCTTTAAAATACGCGTGTAACTTTTCTAATGAACTAAAAAAACTATAACTCGCAAACTAAAAAACCAAATTAAATTCCGATTACACCAATAAATTCGTGTCAATAAATTCTTCAAAAAATAAGATCTCATATGAATATATTTAGATAAAGTGACAAGTGGACTTCACTGTTGGTAGTTGGTATAGTGTATGAGATATAGAGGATGATGGGTGCGGAAAAAACGTGTATATAAGAGAGAATCTTGATGACTAGGACGGATAAAAGATAGATTTAGAGGAATAACAGTGCGAACGGTCTCAGTCGATGCTGAGTTCGCTGCAGGGTTGTGGATTTTTCAGGGGATAAACACAGAACCTCTAGTCTTCTCCGTTATTCAGCCTGTTCGCTTGGCTTTTCAGCCGGCTTAAATCCAGCCGGAACAGTGTCAGCCAGCAGGAAATAATTCTACTGGAACAGTGCATAATCCTGTCAAACGAACATGCTGATTGCCTCTTGGCCTGTTCCTCACCCGCGGCCTGGTTGGCAGCGCACGTTGTAGGCTTGCGGTTGCGGCCCTTTCTGCCATAATGGTAGGGGTCGGCGAGTTGCTCGCCTCGGCGGCATTGAAGCAGGTCTCCAGCATGCTAGGTACCGCCATCTGGAAGGCCATCGCCTCGCAGCTGAAGGTCGGTGATGAGCTGCAAGCCCTCAAGGATACTGTGGATAGTATCCATGAAGACATGGTTAGGTCGGAGAAGAGGCTGATGAAAGATGGTGACGTCCGCGTATGGATGAGGGAGCTTAAGGCAGCAGCCTATGATATGGAAGACATGATAATGGAAGTTGAAGGTGATATTCTGAGAAATAGAGATGGCTCCCAGAGTAACAACTCTACAACGGTAGGTTTCCGATCCGGTGCTTTTGATGCCCATATTTCCGTTACGATTTATTCCCCTTTTCTAATTTATTCTTATCAGGAGTAATTTCCGGTGCTTTTGATGCCCATATACATTTTTCGTTAAGATTTGTAGTCCCTTTTCTAATTAGTAAATTCGCAGGAGATCTCCATTCCTGTGAAGCTGCGGCTGACCATGCCTGGCAAGTTGAAGGACATGAAACGAAGGTTGGAAAAGATAGAAAAGCTGAGGAGGTTCGACTCGATGATGGCCAACAACAGCTCGGACGACCAGGACGTGATCCATATGCGGGCTACAGGCCCCTGCCTCGAAGAAGGTATCGTTGGGAGGGACAATGAAAAGGTGGAGCTGCAAGAAGATTGCAAGCATGCCATCATCCCTATCTATGGCTTCGGTGGTTTGGGTAAAACTACTCTAGCTCAAATGGTTTTCGATGACAGCCGAACTAAGAGAGATTACGATATACGCGTCTGGGTTTATGTCTCCACAAAATTTAGCAATGAAAAGATTGGTCGATCAATTATCTCCCAAGTAGATGGACAGAGCAGCCAATATGACTTGTCCTCTGTGCAAAAGCGCATGGAAAAGATCCTAAGTGCAAAGAAGTATCTCATCGTTTTGGATGACTTGTGGGAAGAAAACACAAGCAATTTGAACCAGTTAAGAGCGATGCTGAAAGGTGGCGCATCGGGCAGTAAGATAATTGTGACCACTCGGAGCGAACAGGTTGCTAAGCGGATGAATCGAGAGTTGCCGTTCAAACTGGGTGCTTTACCATATGATGACTGCTTGAAGCTATTCAAAGATAAAGCGTTCCCAAATGGATCTGAAGAATCTGATGAATTCGTAAAGGTCGGTGAGAAAATAGTAAAGAAGTGCGGCGGCATACCATTGGCAGTCAAATCCCTTGGGGACCGTCTGCTAGATATGCCGTTGCACAAGTGGAAAGAGACACTGAGGAGTGAGCTATGGGAAGGCGAACGTGATCCAACGACCGCGACAGCTTCAACTGCAGTGCTTCCATCCTTGAAGATTAGTTACTACTACATGCCTTATTATCTGAGGCCTTGTTTTGTATACTTTTCTGCCTTCCCAGAGGCTTTGTCGTAGAGAAGAGAGACCTGATTCACAGGTGGATTGCCCTGGGATTTGTTTCAACTGCAGATCGTGCTGACGAATACCTGCAAGAACTCCGTCAGATGTCATTCCTAGAGGCTATGAGCGCCTCTATCTCGGTGAGTTATATGAATACACACAGGCTTATCACACTTTTTTTTTCATTGTATTATATTGTGCTATATTATTTAGTATATGATTTATTAGTATTTCAAACTTATTTCAAAACGTATGTTGCTCATCTAAAACTAATTCAATCTAGTATTTATTTCGAGGAATAAGATAGCGGCAGATCATCTAATTATAATTTTGAAAATCAATCCACTTTCTCACAACCACATCAATTTCCAATGTAAAATTCATGAAATTGTTGTCACACTCAGTTTTAAGAATAAAATCAGATGTACACCATATGTGTGCCCAAAAATCAATTGCACACATATAACGACAAACTGTCTTTGCACTCCCACCTCCTTTATCACTACATAATATCAAGCATAGTGTTTATTACATATCGAATAATAATACATATATAGAGACAAAACACTTATCAGAGTAGCGGAATCATAAGTTCTAGTCTTCAAGTGAAGCCTCCAAACACCTCAGGGACGGTCGACTTGGGGTACATTGCTTAGCATTTCTCATAAAACTCACTAGCTCTAACATCTGGTACCCATCCAGGATTTTTCCAAAGTAATTGAAAAGTAAAGCAAGCATAAGCAAACCGTCGCTTCACAAGCATAATATGAGGGAATGTAGGCTCAAAAGGTATGTCACGGTTGAACTGCCGTAAGCCCTTTCAGTAGATCATCGAGTCTAATCACAAGAACCTGAGTTGATAGATTATGTTTAAGCTCCAACTCCCACATGATTATAAGTAATGGCAATAATACAATAATGAATAAACATGAGCATCAACATCATACAAAACAATAAGAACCAAGTCTTCCGTCAGTTTTTCAAGCCGCTCGTGACCGTAAACACGTCTGTCATACCAGTTTTACGTTATGTAGAGGTTGTACACTTTCACCATGAGCCATGATTTACCCTTTCACCTGAGGTGATCAGCCTCTTGACCCACTATCAAAGAAGACCAGCAAGGTTCACTATGAAGGATTTCAAAAGTTCATCTAACAAGTTAGAACTGCTAGGTTTCAAATCAGCATGCAGATGTAGAGATCCCCTTCCCAATGGCATATTAGGCTATACACATAAGGACAAAGGACGCACTATATCCAACTCGCCAAGCCCTCTTTTACGCCTTTCCGAATAACCACTAATGAACTAGAAAATGTCCCCATATTTAACTAAAGCTAGAGCCATTTGTTGGAATCCCGACATGCTGGTCCAGAAATTCTCAAGCCGGAACAACAGTAGAAGCGGTGTATGATACGACATAAGAGATGGCAAGGAGTGAAGGAAGCAAGCTGGGAACAACAGGTCCCATTCTGGGGTGCAGAAGAGCCTATCAATTCTGGTTAGCGTTGGGCTTGCCTGTTCGTTGCTCCATATGAAGCGACGACCATTTAACTTGACCTCTTTGAGCCGCATTCATCTATGGCCGCCTTGAAGGACTTCATCGGTCGCAGATTGAGGTTTGAATTATTTTGTCTTCCGCTTGGTATATAAGGTTAAAATCTCCCGGGATGAGCCATCTGTCATGTTCTTTTGATGTACTGTCGAACCATGGAAATAAAAGCTGGATATCTGTTGCGTCACTAATGGACCTGCAAATTTGCATTTCAGGTTTCTGCAGGATACTCCAAGTCCAACAACCCTCATGACTTATTCTTCAAAATGCACGATTTAGTCCATGAACTTGCAAGGTCAGTTGCTGTTGAGGAAGTAGCCATTTGTGATGCCAATCATGGAAGCTCCGGTGCTAAAAGGGACATCTGTCGGTACATGTTGTTCTCGAATTTCGAAGATAGATACCTAAAATGCAAAGATATGCCTTTGAAGGCAAGAGCTATTCATTTTACTGACTGCACAGGATATCAGCCTTCAAGGGATGCCTTTTCAGAAACTAAATGGTTGCGTGTCTTGGACTTGTCAAGCATGCAAATTGTGGAGCTACCCTGGTCTACGAGAAACCTGCATCACCTGCAAGTATTAAATCTTTCAGAAAACACAAGTCTCATCAAGCTCCATAGTCCCACTTCCATTTGTGAGTTTCAGAAGCTACGCTATTTGGATATACACGGCTGCTCGAATCTTAGAGAGCTACCAGATAACATTCACACACTCCCAGATCTGGAACACCTTGATCTATCAGGATGTACCAGCCTACAGAAGCTACCTTCACGATTTGGTAGGCTGCAAATGCTTTCCTTCCTGAACTTATCATGTTCACAGCTTGAGATGCTACCAGACACTTTCAGTCAACTGGAAAATTTGGAATATCTGGATCTATCCTTCTGCTCCAAGCTTAAGCAACTGCATACTCTCTCATTCAAGGGAATGAAGGGACTAAACTTATCATGCTGTTCACAACTTGAGATGCTACCAGACACTTTCAGTCAACTGGAAAATTTGGAATATCTTAATCTGTCCTTCTGCTCCAAGCTCAAGCAACTGCATACTCTGTCATTCAAGAGAATGAAGAGACTTCTTTATCTTAATATGTCTGGTTGTACCTGGCTTGAGGTGCTCCCCGAGTTTTATGGCGACAATGATGGGGACCTGAAGCTGGAGATTTTGGATTTATCTGACTGTGATAGGCTTGTTAACCTTTCTGAATCTTTTGCCAGACTAAATAAACTTCGGTTCCTAAGTTTATCTGGCTGTTCTTGCATTCAGAACATTATTCGCTTTCTTGGTAAATTTGTGAAGTTGGAGTACCTAAACCTAACAGGTGTTCCATTATCAGAATTTGATGTAAGAAAAGATTCTGAAGCTCCAAGCTCGTCTGCAGGGCATGCCTCTGGTTATTCTGGTGAGGACTTGAGCCTGAAAATGCTAAATGGGATAATTAAAAGAATGCCTCGTCTTGAGTATCTGTCAGCAGGTGGGCTATCACTGTTCTCCAAAGAAGGCATTTCTGAGGACTTCCTAACCTTGCCGGACTTTGTGGTCTCAAAAGAAGCGGCGGCAACTCCAGCAATATTACTCTTCTTCAGAACATCCTCGATCCAACACACTGTGAACTTAATATCAGATGCCTTGAGGCTGTGATGTCAGCAGAAGAAGCAGCGATGGTCGGGTTGAGCAAGAAATATCGTCTTGGTTCTTTGACTCTGGAGTGGTCCTCATCAGAATGGTATACACCAAGTGAACCTACAGTGAAGACAATGGCTGTTCTCGAACACCTGAAGCCTCATCGAAATTTAAAGCATCTCACTATAAAGGGCTACAACCACAGTACGTTTGCTCATTGGCTTATGGGAATACGTTATACACTCCCAAATCTGGTGAAACTTGTGTTGTCTGATCTTGTATGGTGTGACCATCTTCCTCCTCTAGCAAATATATCAAGCATAGAAGAGCTTGAAATACGAAATATGCCCCTACTTATGAAAGCATGTGTGTCACCATCCACAAATTTAAAGCGGCTGTCGCTGGTTGCTCTAGCAAGTGAATTCACCTTGAGATTTATTCAGGAGACAAACACAAATTGTCAGGGGATACATGACTTGGAAATAGATCATGCAGAAGAATCTGAGACCCCAGATGTAGCTAGGACACAGTTTGGTGATCCTTCTCAAGAGAATAGAGAAACAGAGCATGATATAATGAAAGGGAATAAGAGGAAAAATGCAGGTGTAATATTTTTACCAGTTACAGGCTTTAAAAGGAAAACAAAGATGCTAGATTTGCCTGTATCTTCACCCACACCATTAACTGTATCCAAAGAAACAGTCCCTACCCTTTGCTGTCTGAAGATAGAATACTGCCAAGATCTGAAGCTGTGTCTGAGAATTAACTGTGAGGAGTACTTCATCAACGAGAGTAAAGTTGAGTTCATCACAGACACGGGGCCATCAGCTCCCATATTGCGAACACATGGTGGATAAGTACCCATATATGTTCAGTTTTGTGATGAGTGATTGCCCAACACTTGAGCGTTTCAGTTTGAGTGACTTACTACCAATCCTTTGCGAAAGCAAATGTGTGCCTATCTATCGGCTTGTGATGTGCAATTACTATGCCTAGTGACAGTGGTCAATGGCGTGGAGAAGGTCGAGTAGAGGCTTACCGTGCCGATGGACTGAGAGCGGTGAAGGGCGGAAGCGGGGCTCGGACTGAGGGACCATGGGCGCCGGCGGACTAGCTGTGGTGGCTAGTGCCTTGCACCTGCGAGTGCGAGAAGACATGGAGGTAGACCGAGTCGACCGAGTCAAGACGGCGGACGAGCGGGTCGAGCGGAGGCTCGGGGGACTCGGAGTCCGACCGAGCGAGGACAAGATGGCTCGAGTTGAGCGGTTTGGTGGTTTGGGCCGTAAAATCACCGGAGTACGGTTTCCGAGTTTGGGCCTCAAAACTCGGGGTTCGGTAGTTGAGCCGAAAGCTACCGGTGGCGGGTTTCGCGGGTTTGGGCCTCAAAACCCGGGCGGAGCTTCCGAGGAAGCGGAGATGGCACGTGGCGGAATCCTGGAGGTTACGTCGAGGCGACGGTAACTCCTGGCAGGAAGCGGGGCCGTCCATTCAAATCGAGGGAGATATTTACCGGAGCTTGGACTGCAATGCTTAGGCTAGGTAGTTCACTCATTGTATCAAGGGGGGGTCTTTGGGAAATAGCTAAAGCCTTTAATAAATACAGGATAAAGGGGTATCCTCATCCTATCTCTTGAACCCTCATCATTTTGTCCCAACTCTCTCTCTAGTTCATGAGATCCCTAGGTTGATTTCACCAACCTCTATAAGAACTTGAGTTTGTTGTGAGGAATCGGAGGTCGTAACCTCCGTAAGCCATAGTGGCTTCGATTTCTTGATCGTGTCCCCGTTTTGCTTGTGTTCTTCGCGTTTTGCTTTTGCTCCCTCTTTTTCTCGAGATGACTTCTCTTTGTAGGGAGTAGCTCTTGCAAATCCGTTTGAACCAAGTTGTTCGTATTCATGAGGAGCATCTTTGCACCGAAAGAATTCCCCTCAAACCTCACGAGTGCATAGATCGGGCGATTTCTTTGCGGTGTTCTTCGTTCTTGCCCCTTCTCCCCCAAATCCTCGTTTCCATTTATTTCTCACCAAATTGAGCGATGATTTCTTACGATTAGCTCTCCAACTGTACAAGGATCATGCCTACAAAGTTTGGTTGTAGTTGGAGTTCATTTGGTTAAGTTTTGAGAAGATTTAGAGGAGAGAAAACGATTTTTGGGTTCACTGTGCAATTTCGGGAGCGTCGGATGCTCCGAGGGTTTTGCGTCGGATGCTGGGGCGTGCTGATGTCAGCGTCCGTCGCCTCGCTTGTCGTCGTTTTTCAATTTTGGCGTCGGACTCTCTTTTCAGCGTCCGTCGCCCTCTGTCAGCATCCTTCGCCAACGTCCGTCGCCCTTCCAGTAGGGGCTGATTTTTCTGGGTACGTTGGACTCTGCCAACGGACCGTCCGTCGCCCAACAGACCGTCCATCGCCCAGCGTCCATCGCTGCAACGGACTCTGGCAACGGACCGTCCATCGCCCAACGGATCGTCCATCGCCAGCGTCCGTCGGCCTTCCAGCAAGGTTTTTCAGGTTTTTCTTCGTCGCTGTTTTGGCCGTTTCTCCCTCGTCCGGACTCCGAATTGAGTTCCGTTTGTTGCGTTGGTTTCGTAATCACGCAGGGAACTTAATAAAGCACCTTTGAGACCAGTTCTCATAAGTGTTTTTGGGTGAGCTTTCTTCTCTTCTCCATAGGGGTTGAGAGTCTCACTATCGGTGTCACGGTTTGAGTTTCTGGTTTCCGGAAGATCCGCTGTACCTCTTGGTCTTCACCAAAGGTATCCACCTTCTCTAGGGTCGTGATCTTTCTGGTGGAGTAAGCTTTCTTGCCGGGGTTGTTTTTGGAAAGAGTGGCCCGAATATTTCCGAGTGAAATTTGAGGCTCCCATTCACCCTCCCTCTGGTTGCCGTTCTCGGTCCTTCAATTGGTATCAGAGCCGGTTAAGGATCATTCCACCTTACACGGTTCTTGATCCGCGAAGGCGACATGGAGCAAGGTGCTGGCAAACCTCCGTTCTTCGATGGAACGAATTTCGCCTATTGGAAGGTGCGCATGTCCGCTTACCTTCAAGGGCTTGATTCGAAGATTTGGGAGATTTGTGAGAATGAGGACTACGTGGTTCTTGGCGCTCGGATCACCGATCTTCAAGTCACGCAACATGCATCAAACGCAAGGGCCCGTAGCATTCTCTTCTCGAGTTTGTCTCTTCCTGAGTTTGAGCGGGTTTCGAGTCTCACTACGGCACGAGAGATCTGGCAAACACTTGTGTGATATCATGAGGGCAACCCTCAGATGAAGTCCAGACTCTTCGACACGTACCGTAGGGAGTACGAGAACTTCGTTCAGTTGGCCGACGAATCTGTTGACGGGATGTTCACTCGCTTCCAATCTATCGTCAACAAGATGCGTGCTAATCGAGCCAACTTGCCTTATGATGATCATGAGATGGCTATCAAGCTTTTGCATGCTCTTGATCGGAAGGTGTGGGAGATGAAGGTGGCTGCCATTCAGGAGTCACTGGGCTATGATGCCCTGACCGTGGACGAGCGGTTCAGCAAGCTCAAGTCCTCGGAGATTGACCACCAGACCCGGGCCAAGCTTGAGAACCCGTCGAACCCATCCATGGCGTTGGTTTTCGGCCTCGGCGGTGTGTCTTCTTCTTCCTCTAACCCTTCACACTCTTCGTTCGCTTTGTCTTTGATGTCTGTGATAGAGGAACAAGTGGAGGCGCTTGGAGATGATGAGCTGGCCTTAGTCATCACTAAGTTCTCATGGTTTTACAACAACCGTTTGAACAGGTGGTGTGGTGGCTCGGCCAAGGGGTGCTACCGTTGCGGTGATGAGGATCACTTCATCGCAAACTACCCCAAGAAAGCTGCGGATGACTTCACCAAGCGCAAGGACAAGCGCGAGCACCGCTTCGAGGACAAGCATAAGGCCAAGGGCGGCCACAACCGAAGGTCCTCCAAGAAGGTGATCGACAAGGTGAAGGCCAAGCACCGAGCCTTCCTCGCCTCCCTCAGCGACATCGATGCCTCCTCCGACGGGGGCTCTTCCTCAAGCGACGATGAGTCGAAGGGAAAGGTTGAGCACAAGCTCAATGGCCTCTGCTTCTACGCCAACGCCAAGCATGGTGGCTTTTGCACCATGGCGATTGAAGAAGGCAAGGTCGGGAAGCGCAAGGATGGCCCTGACTACGACTACGACTCCGACACACCCGAGGTATCACCCACCATCGAATCCCTCTCTCTCGAGCTTGAGTCTCTGAACGATACCTTGCTTAGTCAGGATGCTTTGCTCAAGCGTGCCGCTTGTGAGAGGAACGATTTCAAGGAGAAGTACCTTAGCACGCTTCATGAGCAAGAGTTTGCTAAGGCACAAGTGGTAGTTACCGAGGAGGTGGAGTGTGATGCTTGCGCCATTCACATGTCTGATCTTGTCACTCTCCAGGACAAGTATGGCACTCTACTTGAGGAGGTCAGTGAGCTGAAGGCTAGGCCTAGCTTACCTGGTGCGTGCAAGTCTTGCTTAGGCTTGCGTTCTGAGCTGGCACAGAAGGATGCTAGGATCGTTGTGCTAGAGAAGGTCAGCTCAGATAGCACTAGAGAGTCGAATCGCTTTAAGGCTTTGGAGCTTGAGATCACGTCGTGCAGACACGACAAGATGCGTACCGAGGAAGAAAACACATACCTTCGGTCCATCTTGAGCTGGGTGTCTTGCCGAGAGCCGCAGTTGGGGATGATGCTTAGCCAATGCAAAAGGGCTGGCAGCACGGGAGTAGGCTTTGCTGTAGGTGGGAAGGACGATAGTTTGTTCGGTAAGATCGGTGAGTACAGTGGTTTGAGCGAGAGTGAGAAACCCACCACAACTCCCAAGCTTACCAAGATCACTCCACCTAAGCCTACCAACCCCTCTGAGTTTCCTGTGAGAGATGGTGCGTTTGAAGAGCCACCCAAAACCACTCCACAGAAGCAAGTGTGGATTGCCAAACCGAACCATCTTCGCAACCCACTTGATACACTGTCAGACATCTCTAGTGATCTCCTTCCTAAGAAAGCTAGAGCCACCCAACCCAACAAGAGAGTGCCTACCAAGAGTATGGTGAGGTACCATTGTGAGTATTGTGAGCGGGATGGACACTTGGCTGAGTTTTGCTTTAGGAGGAAGAGAGATGATCGGAGGCAGGTTGAGTTGAACAACCGGGACATGTACCACCCACGAGTTGGGATGCGTGAACCAGAAGTTCAGAGGCGCACTTCTAGGTCTAGAGGTACAATACCTCAAGGTGCTAGGCCTCAGGAGGCGAGACCACGTGGTGGTCGTGCCCGGCGGGGTACCGGTCGTGATCCATACGACTACGGGCCTCGTGGCGGTGGCTTTACTCCACCCTTCTTTAGCGGACCACGTTTTCCGTATCGTGGTGATCGCTATCCTCCCGTGGGGCAGGAGATGTTTGGTTTTTCTCCTAACCCATTCTTTGGGCAAGTGGGAAAACACTGGTATCCTTCACAGTTTACTAACCCCAGTGTTGGTCCGTTTGCTTACCCTATGTCTTTTTATTGATGTAGGAAGGAGGACTGGAGGAGACTTGGCTTGTGGATTCTGGATGCTCACGCCATATGACCGGAAGTGTCAAGTGGTTCTCCAGCCTCGACCCCGTGCGCCACACCGAGTACATCACATTTGGGGACAAGAGTAAAGGTAAGGTTGTCTCCCGGGGGTCCATCCGAGTCAATTCGTCTTTTGTCCTCAAGGATGTTGCTTTGGTTGCGAATTTGCATTTTAATCTTCTATTGGTTTCGCAACTCCTTGAAGACGGTTTTGAGGTGAGTTTTAAGCCAAACTTGTCTCGGATTCTAGACTCTCGTGGTGAGCTTGTTTGCCGGATTTTACCCTTCGGGAAGGTTTTTCGTGCGGATTTTTCTATCTCTTCCGGACCTTCTCGTTGTCTTCTTGCCGGTTCTTCTTCCGAGCTTTGGAAGTGGCATAGGAGATTGGGACATTTGAGTTTTGACTTGCTTGCAAGGCTTAGCTCAATGGACCTTATCCAAGGATTGCCAAAGCTAAAGTTCGAGAAGGATTTGGTTTGCCATCCTTGCAGACATGGCAAGATGGTTGCTGCTTCCCATCCTCCCGTAACTCAAATTATGACCTCACAACCCGGCGAGCTCTTACACATGGACACAGTTGGTCCAGCTCGGGTTAGGTCGGAAGGAGGGAAGTGGTATGTGGTTGTAGTCGTTGATGACTACTCGAGGTACTCTTGGGTGTTCTTTTTGTAGAATAAGGATGAGGCTTTTATGCATGTGCATGATCTGATTTTGAGATTGCAAAATGAGCTTCCTAAACATGCCATGAGAGCTATTCGCAGTGACAATGACACAGAATTCAAGAATGCTCAATTTGCTTCTCTTTGCTCTTCCTTGGGTTTGGATCACCAATTTTCCTCTCCTTACACTCCCCAGCAGAACGGTGTTGTTGAGCGCAAGAATCGGACCCTTGTTGAGATGGCCAGGACGATGCTCGATGAGCATAGGACTCTTAGGCGGTATTGGGCCGAAGCGATTAATTCTGCTTGCTATGTTTCCAATCGCATTTTTCTCTGGGCTTTCAAGAAGAAGACATCTTATGAGTTGCGATTTGGGAGACCACCCAAGGTAAGTCACCTACGGGTGTTTGGGTGCAAGTGTTTCATCCTCAAAAAGGGTGGTAAGTTGGATAAATTTGAATCACGGTCTTCTGACGGTATCTTTCTTGGTTATTCTACTCACTCTCGTGCACTTAACCTTGAGACTAACCGAGTGATGGAGACTTGTGAGATTACTTTCGATGAGACCATGCCTTATAGTTCCACTTCTTTTGAGCTTGCAGGTGATGATGAGGTGAACACCAGTATCTTTGTGGAGGAGGAGCAGGACGACGCCGATTGGGGTGATCCCGAGCCGACTCCACCGGCTGCCCTAGTCGACCCTGTGACGTCTACTTCGGCTCACGGCCCCGACCCCTCTACTCCTTCGACTTGGGGACCGTTCGAGCAGCTTCCTCAGTCTGTGCCCGTTGCACCTGAGGGAGCTCCAGCTGATGTCGAGGGGGAGGCGACTTCTTCACGTGAGGCGCCGCTACACATTCAGCATCGCCACCCTCCTCAGACTATGATCGGCGACATCAACGAGCGTACCACACGCTCCAGGTCATATCGTATCTCTCATTTTGCTCATTCGGCTTTTGTCGCGTCTTTTGAGCCCCGAGATGTTGGACACGCTTTGATAGATCCGGATTGGGTTAATGCCATGCATGAGGAGTTAGAGAACTTTGAGCGAAACCGCATTTGGGTCTTAGTGCCACCACCACCAAGTTGTCACCCTATAGGAACCAAGTGGGTTTTCAAGAACAAACAAAGTGAGGATGGGGTGGTAGTGCGTAACAAGGCTAGGTTGGTAGCGCAAGGTTTTTGTCAAAAGGAGGGAATAGATTATGAGGTAACCTTTGCTCCTGTAGCTCATTTAGAAGCCATTAGAATCCTTCTAGCTTTTGCGGCTTCTAAGGGTTTTAAACTTTTTCAAATGGATGTTAAAAGTGCTTTCCTAAACGGCTACATAGAGGAGGAAGTGTATGTTAGACAACCTCCTGGTTTCAAAAATCCCAAGTTTCCAAACCATGTTTTTAAACTCCACAAAGCTTTGTATGGTTTGAAACAAGCACCTAGAGCATGGTATGATAGGCTAAAAACCTTTTTGCTTGCTAAAGGTTTTAAAATGGGATCGGTAGATAAGACGTTGTTTCTCCTCAAGCAAGGCAAAGACACTCTCCTTGTCCAAATATACGTGGATGATATCATCTTTGGTGGTTCTTCTCATGCTCTTGTTGCCAAGTTTGCAGATCTTATGAGCAGGGAATTTGAGATGAGCATGATGGGAGAGCTGACCTTCTTTCTCGGGTTGCAAATCAAGCAAACCCGGGAAGGGACGTTTGTGCACCAAGGCAAGTACACAAAGGACATCCTTAAGAAGTTTGACATGGGCGAGGCAAAGCCCCTCTCGACGCCCATGTCAACCACGACTGCCTTGGATGCGGACGAGGAAGGAGAGGCGGTGGATCAGACGGAGTACCGAAGCATGATCGGGTCGCTTCTGTACTTGACAGCGACTCGACCGGACATTCAGTTCGCCGTCTGCTTGTGTGCACGCTTTCAGGCGTCCCCACGGACTTCGCATAAGCAGTCGGTGAAACGCATCATGAGGTACTTGCGCTTCACTCCTGAGTTTGGTTTGTGGTTTTCCGCCTCTTCCTCTCTTGGTCTTTGTGGTTATTCAGATGCGGATTTTGCCGGTTGTTGTCTTGATCGGAAGTCCACTTCTGGGACTTGCCAGTTTCTTGGATCTTCTTTGGTGTCTTGGTCTTCTCGCAAACAGTCTAGCGTGGCACAGTCGACGTGCGAAGCTGAGTACGTTGCCGCGGCTAGCTGTTGTTCGCAATTGCTTTGGATGATTGCGACTTTGAAGGATTTTGGCCTTGAGCTTACTAAAGTGCCTCTGCTTTGCGATAGCACGAGTGCCATTAGTGTAGCCAAAAATCCCGTGCTTCACTCTAAGATCAAGCACATTGATGTTCGCTTTCACTTCTTGAGAGATCACTATGAGAAGGACGACATTGACCTCCGGCATGTCGATACCCAAAACCAGCTTGCGGATATTCTCACAAAACCTCTCGATCAAGCTGCATTTTCTCGCCTTCGGGGTGAGTTGGGTGTTTGCTTCCCTTTTTAGTTGAGGGAAGATCTTTGTGTTTCTTATTATTTTTGGTTCTTGTTTGTCTTTTCCTTCTTTTGGTGTCTTTTTATTTGTTAATTGGTGTCATTGCATTTTGCATCTCATTTGCATTTGTGACATAGTTCATTTTGAGCTTCATACCTATAGCCGATATAATGAATCTATGCTCTGTTTGAGGTGCTTTATGTGTCTATGGTGTTGCCTAACTTAGACTCTCTTTGATCTCTTGATATGCAATAGAGCTAAGTTAGAAAAACTTTAAAACTGAATGTAATTCCTCATGTCACCTCTGAAATGGCACTAGCGTGTGTAGGCTTTTGAAGATCCTTCTTGGCTGCCTTATATATAGCTTGTAACTATGGCTCTTCATTGTTTCATTCACTTCCATTGAGCACCATGCTTAAAATTGATCTAAAATGAAATTGCTCTCTGTTTTGTGAATTGGAAAGATCGAGTTAGGTTTGCATTGTGAGCACTTCACCGTGTGTTCGAGACTGCTTCCCATATGGGTTGATACTTGAGCGGTGTCGTGTATGACCAAAACCGGTGTGTTAAGTCCTTTGACTTCGCTCGGTTGGTAAGCAGTGGCATCACTTTGCTTACAACCACTCGCATACAACTTAAATGTGCTTAAAACTGAAATTTGGCTGCAAAACTCTAAAATTTGAAAAATTCTTTCAGTTGGGTCATTGGCTTGTTGTATGAACTTTGTTAGGGATAGTTTTACTTGCTATACATGAGATTGCTTTGAGATAGGTCCTATCTTATTTGCCATGTCTAGTTGTCTCTAGGAGGTGATACCCATTCCTTGCTCACACATGTAATGTTCTCTAAAATAGCTTCTAAAGTGATCTTTAGCTCAACCTGAGTCTTAGTTGGGCACGTAGAGTTTTTCCTATTCTCACAGGATCACATCACTTAGAGCATCCTTTCATTGTCTTAGCTCTATGTATGAAGCTTGTTGCACTCATTTTGCATATCATGGCTTTTGTGGCCAGCTCTTGAGTTTTGAGCTTTGATGAGATTCATGTGTCAACAAGGGGGAGAGATGTGTATTTCTCTCCATCTACACTTAAGGGGGAGAGTTGTGCATTGTGGGAAGAAAGCATGGGGGAGAGATATGTATGCTTTCGCTCAGGGGGAGCTTTTGCTAGATGTGTTGAGCCTTTGCCTCTTCTGAAGGGTCTAGCTTATGTTTTGGCTCCGACAGGTTTCGTTTGGCTTCTTGAGTTTTATGCATTTTAATTGGTTTCTTTGAGCTCCCTTAGTGCTTCAATTGGTATTCTGAGCTTTGAGAGCTTCGATTGGTATCTTTGGCTTACTAGCGGTGTTGAGCCCGTTTCTGCCTCTTCTTGAGGGCTAGCTTTGTTTTGCTTGGTTGTGTCGAGCCGTTGCCCAGGTCTTTGGGAACCAAGTTTTGGATGCGTTTTGCTTCTCTCAAGTGACCCCGTTTTGGCTTTCTTAGCTTTTGGTCATTTGGAGAGCTTTACCTTGTGGCTCAAATCTGAAATGCACTTGTGTTGACAATGCACTCATCAAGGGGGAGATTGCGAACACATGGTGGATAAGTACCCATGTATGTTCAGTTTTGTGATGAGTGATTGCCCAACACTTGAGCGTTTCAGTTTGAGTGGCTTACTACCAATCCTTTGCGAAAGCAAATGTGTGCCTGTCTATCGGCTTGTGATGTGCAGGTACTATGCCTAGTGACAGTGATCAATGGCGTGGAGAAGGTCGAGTAGAGGTTTGCCGTGCCGATGGACTGAGAGCGGTGAAGGGCGGAAGCGGGGCTCGGACTGAGGGACCATGGACGCCGGCGGACTAGCTGTGGTGGCTAGTGCTTGGCACCGGCGAGTGCGAGAAGACATGGAGGTAGACCGAGTCGACTGAGTCAAGACGGCGGACGAGCCGGTCGAGCGAAGGCTCAGGGGACTCGGAGTCCGACCGGGCGAGGACAAGGTGGCTCGAGTCGAGCGCTTTGGTGGTTTGGGCCGTAAAATCACCGGAGGACGGTTTCCGAATTTGGGCCTCAAAACTCGGGGTTCGGTAGTTGAGCCGAAAGCTACCGGTGGCGGGTTTCGCGGGTTTGGGCCTCAAAACCCGGGCGGAGCTTCCGAGGAAGCGGGGATGGCACGTGGCGGAATCCTGGAGGTTGCGTCGAGGCGACGACAACTCTTGGCAGGAAGTGGGACCGTCCATTCAAATCGAGGGAGATATTTACCGGAGCTTGGACTGCAATGCTTAGGCTAGGTAGTTCACTCATTGTATCTAGGGGGGTCTTTGGGAAATAACCAAAGCCTCTAATAAATAGAGGATGAAGGGGTATCCTCATCCTATCTCTTGAACCCTAATCATTTGCCCCAACTCTCTCTCTCTACCCTCTCTCTAGTTCATGAGATCCCTAGGTTGATTTCACCAACCTCTGTAAGAACTTGAGTTTGTTGTGAGGAATCGGAGGCCGTAACCTCCGCAAGCCATAGTGGCTTCGATTTCTTGATCGTGTCCCCGTTTTGCTTGTGTTCTTCGCGTTTTGCTTTTGCTCCCTCTTTTTCCCGAGATGATTTCTCTTTGTAGGGAGTAGCTCTTGCAAATCCGTTTGAACCAAGTTGTTCGTATTCGTGAGGAGCATCTTTGCACCGAAGGAATTCCCCTCAAACCTCACGAGTGCGTAGATCGGGCGATTTCTTTGCGGTGTTCTTCGTTCTTGTCCCTTCTCCCCCAAATCCTCGTTTCCCTTTATTTCTCACCAAATTGAGCGATGATTTCTTAGGATTAGCTCCCCAACTGTACAAGGATCATGCCTACAAAGTTTGGTTGCAGTTGGAGTTCATTTGGTTGAGTTTTGGAAAGATTTGGAGGAGAGAAAACGATTTTCGGGTTCACTATGCAGTTTTCGGGAGCGTCGGACGCTCCGAGGGTTTTGCGTCGGACGCTGGGGCGTGCTGACGTCAGCGTCCGTCGCCTCGCTTGTCGTCGTTTTTCGATTTTGGCGTCGGACTCTCTTTTCAGCGTCCGTCGCCCTCTGTCAGCGTCCTTCGCCAGCGTCCGTCGCCCTTCCAGTAGGGGCTGATTTTTCTGGGTGCGTTGGACCCTGCCAACGGACCGTCCGTCGCCCAACGGACCGTCCATCGCCCAGCGTCCATCGCTGCAACGGACTCTGGCAACGGACCATCCATCGTCCAACGGATCGTCCATCGCCAGCGTCTGTCGGCCTTCCAGCAAGATTTTTTAGGTTTTTCTTCGTCGTTGTTTTGGCCGTTTCTCCCTCGTCCGGACTCCGAATTGAGTTCCGTTTGTTGCGTTGGTTTCGTAATCACGCAGGGAACTTAATAAAGCACCTTTGAGACCAGTTCTCATAAGTGTTTTTGTGTGAGATTTCTTCTCTTCTCCATAGGGGTTGAGAGTCTCACTATCGGTGTCACGGTTTAACTTTCTAGTTTCCGGAAGATCCGCTGTACCTCTTGGTCTTCACCAAAGGTATCCACCCTCTCTAGGGTCGTGATCTTGCTGGTGGAGTAAGCTTGCTTGCTGGGGTTGTTTTTGGGAAGAGTGGCCCGAATATTTCCGAGTGAAATTTGAGGCTCTCATTCACCCCCCTCTGGTCGCCGTTCTCGGTCCTTCACATATTGACACGTAAGATGCATTTCAAAAACTGTTCACTTCCTACTGCTACGTTGCTACAGCCTGTACATATCAGGACCACTGAACTAGTCCTTGATGGTTGTGACAAGAATTTTTTGTATTACTTTGTCGAATTCAAGGAGTTAGATCTTGAAAAAGAATACACTGCTATCCAGAGACGGAACTTTTATCTTGAAAAAGAATACAAGGCCATCCAGAAACTGAAGATAATAAACTCTGAGGTACATAGTCTTTATCTGCCGCGCATTTCATCACTACAGGAGCTTGAAGTTGATTGCATCAATGGGATTCGTACATGGAACAGAATGTATATAAATCCAGGAACGCGTGAATTGGAGAAAATTACTTTATCATCACACGAGAATTGCTCGTACACAGACATAGTAGAAGCAGGATTATTGGCTATTACTCACATTCAATATATCAAGATTAATGAGGTAATTTATCTTGACCGTGCTTCGGTTCTCATCTTTTAGGGAAAGTAGGCAAGGTGTATACAATATCTCTATTTTTTTATGTCGTTACGTAACCGTCGATTTTTTTTAAAAAAAAATATAGATTTACAACATAAGAGATGTGTTTTTATATTTGCTATGAGAAATACTTCTATAATCTATAATTTATATCTTATGAAACTAAGAATTTTCAAAATGGATAGTCAAAGATAGTAATATTTGAATTAGATCAAACTTAATGGGACATGTAAAATAGAACAGAGGTTGTACTTAAATTCCATGGATACTTTCTAGGTTATCCATGCCGGCTCAAAGAAAACACGGGCCGGGCCCACACTAAATAAGAACCAACACGGAACAAATATCCATGGCTACTCTCAATAAGAAGCATCAAGGTTGATTTTTTTCATATTTGTAACTTGAATTTCAATTTATTTTCGAGAAATCATAATGTTTTCATATGGACTCGGATGATAACATATTTTATAAGAAAACTATAGTAAACTGTTAGAAGTTATGCTTATCTCTTAGAGTCCTGTGCAGGCGCCTTGGGCTCTGGCTGCAGTCATGCGCCAACCCAGGCACCTCTGCATGTATTAGCTTGTGTTCACACTGTGTTAGCTTGTGTCCACACCGTGAACCTTTACTTTCTCCATTAGCTCAGCTCGTTAGCATTCTGGCTCGGCTCGGCTTGGCTCGACTCATTATGCAAACGAACTAGAAGAGCGGCTCAGCTCGACTCGCTAAGAAACTCGAGCTAGCTCGTTTGGCTCACGGGCCAAATCATAAAAACACATTTCAGAGAAATTATAAAAGCAAGAACACAATTACACAAAGTATTTATAAATTTAACAAAGGAGAATATAATCCATCCATCGATTGATCCAGAATTTCTCAAAGTTTTTGTCCAGACAGCCCACCATGACCATGAATCCATACAGTTTACACATTATCCATATGTTGCCCATTTGACCTAGCAAATTACCTGGCTCTTTCGAGCTAACGAATAGCTCACTAGTTGGCTCGTTATAAAACGAGCTGGCTCGTTATAAAACGAGTCGAGCTCGAACCGAGCCATTAACGAGTGAGTTAGCGAGTTTCGAGTTTTTCGTCCAGCCTTAGTTGGTGCTCCACCTGGCTTCCCTCATTCCAAAGCTGCATTTTTACGTTGTTGGGTGAAAAAAAAAAGATAGGTTGGTTCGCGTCTGCTGCCATGCACGGCGCGACGACGCTGCCGTCTGGCGCATTCCCTGCCCCCGAGCGCATCCCTGCTACCATTCCCGCACCTTCCGTGTGCGGATATATCCTTTTTTTTTCTGTTCTCTTGCTGTTGATAACAGTCTAACGGTGTATCTTACCTTCACAGATACTATATTTAGCTGATTTTTACCTTCTCCATCAAAATAGAGACATTGGAATCACGGAGCTATGTCTTACAAACCTTCAGCTTGTGAAGAAAGCCAATGAAGTTGATCCTGGAGATTTGGGCAGATATGACCAGCTCCGTAGGTTGAGTTTGAGGTGGTCCGGCCAACCTGACGATCAGGCTGATACTGACGATTCTGCAGTTCTCCAAAGACTCCAGCCTCATGCAAACCTATCAGCGCTTGAGATAAGAGGTTATCAGGGTGCCACATTTTGCGCATGGATAAGCAATGTCAATCTCTATGTTCCAAATCTCGTGAAGATTGAACTCGTTGGCTTGCGAAGATGTGAACGTCTCCCATCACTAGGCCAGCTAGCAAATCTAGAAGAACTGCATATTTCACATATGCCAAACATCCGAGAAGTGGATAGTTGTTTGTACGGAGGCAAGCACCCATTCCAGAGACTGAGGGAACTTCGTATTTGTGGGATGGAAAATTTGGAGGTGTGGTCCACGAATTTGGAGCCGCCTGCTGGACAAATGTCTTGGAATGACGACGAACAGCAATTGCAAGGAGAAATATTTCCTTCACTTGAACACCTCATCGTTAAGGGATGCCAAAGGTTGACGCTTGACTCAGGTTTCCAAGGATGCATAAGGCGAATAATTGAATCATGCAGTAACCTATCACTATCATCGGAAGAAGTTAAAGCATATTCACAGTTTCCTTCCAAATTACTTATATTGGAAGCAAAAATCCGTGGCTTCAATGACCATGTAAAACTATTCCAATACCTGATCGTTGAGGGATATCCTAGGTTATCACTCGGTTCAGGTTTTCTAGGATGTATAAGGCGTATAATTGAATCATGCAGTGAGGTAGAATTATCACGCAGAAAATTTATTGGGTCTTCAGGCCTTTCTAGACTTCTTGATGCAGAAACAAATATCCTTGGCTTCTCTGATGGTTTAGAGCTTCTCCGACACGGCATCAACCTCAGTAAATTGACTATTAAATCCAACAGTGATCTGATCACCTTACCAGGAGGCATCAAGAAGTGTCAAAACCTTAGGTGCTTGCAGATATTGGATTGTTGGAATTTTTCTGTGCTTCCTGATTGGTTGGGGGATCTGACGTCTCTCGAGGAGCTAGAAGTTCATGCTCCCAAGTTGCAGTGCTTGCCTCATGCTATCAAGGGTCTGGCCTCCTTGAAGACATTGACTCTTGAGCAATGTAATTATAAACTGCGTGAGCGATGCAGCATTTCAGGAGAAGATTACGACAAGCGCATCAAAGTACAGGTAATATGCCCTGCTTTTAGTTACCACTAGTTCCTAAACCCGTGGTTTGAAGAGATATAAGTATATTAGAAATTTGTATATAAGTTATAAGGACTGAAAAGACGGTCAGAAAGAGAGAATGAGAGCCAGCAAAAATTGTCCACGAGAATTTGGTCTATACCCAACGCTAATTTCCATCTAATTATTAAAATCACACGTGCCAACTCATGACATGATGACCATAGGAACAAGAATACAAGATATTTCTAAAGCAAAACATGTATACTACCGCTGCCTATTGCAATAAACAGTCCAAAATATTAATCGATATGCAAGCTTGCAGAATAGATAGTGCATTGCAACCTATTTTACCGAGAGAATTGATCTGAAACTCAATCAGCCCCAAGCTGCAACAGGACTACTGCTAACCAGTGGCCGAACAACCAAGCAACTGAAGCTAAAAAAGGAGTCAAACTACTGTAGCGATAGGGACCTAACACTGTTCCGAGAGAATAACCTAGCACTATGGTCTGCATAAATACTGCAGATAGCTAGCTTTTTTATTATAACATTTGGGTTTTTCTTTTTTTTTAACGCTCTTTTTTAATATTGTTTGTTGAGTCTTTTTACTATGCTTGAAATTTCCTCCCATTTCCTCATATTTCCTCCACAATATTCTAAGTCTTTTCTAATTATATTCGTAAAGGGTATTTTAGGCACTACTAAATTATAATCTTTATGCAACGACAAGAAAACGTTACAATAAGTTCAATTTGGTTGCAAAAGCTACATGTTGCAACCGAATTGCGTTCGTTGCCAGTCGTTGCAAAAAGGTATTGCAACCGATGTTAGATCGACGTCGTGGCCCAACTAAGCAACGTGAATGAGGGAAATTATAGAAAATCAAATGTACAAAATTTCCTCTTATTACTCCAATTATTATTTTCACAAATATCAAATTACCGTATTACCCTTGATTAGAAAAAACAAATACAGAAACGGAATTACCACCCCTTTATTTGGAGTCCTAATTATCTGAGTTTTGAAGGAAATGAGAAGAAATTTGGCGCACATGGGAGAAAATTTGGCGCATATGGTCCATTGGTCATACACATTAAAATTTTCTCCCGTTTTCTCTTTAGAATTTACTCTCATTTCCTTCAGCCTTTATAACCGTCGGATCGGTCGACCTGAGCCGTCGAATATTTCCTCAAGTATTGTAAAAAATCTCTTATTAGATCATCATAAAATCCAACAAAAGATATTTTTTTATTTTCCGGATTAATCGCGTAATTTCTAGACCTCTCGATAGCCGTGGGTTCTTTTTAACACTATTGTATTAATATATATAATGGATAAATACTTTGTTATTTTATTCGTTTGTCGTAGATAGTTACCAATTAGCTTTATTCCTTACATGATATTAAACTGGTTTCATGTACTCTAGCCCAGCATCGATTGCCCAATGGTTTACATTAAAGCTGTCTTATGCACCCCAGCTTGACAATACTTGCAGGATGTTCACTTTTTTTTTTGTCTTTGTTTTACTGAACTAGCAGGGCCTCGAGGTTCTCATCTAGTCATCAATTGGCATGGCTCTTTTGAAAAAAACTACTAGTCGCCAGCTTATTGAACTAAACATTAAGGATCTTCAACATCTAAGAATCTTAGATGCAGAGAAAATCAATTTGATGGGTAAAGAGGAGCTACAGCTGTTGACTCTGGAGTGGAGTTCAAAATGTGATAAGATTGATAACGTTGCGCTAGAAAAGCTCCAGCCTCATCAAAACCTTAGAAGGCTTTGCATAAAGAACTATCCCATCGATGCTGGTTTTCCTCGTTGGATCCAGTCACTCCCAAATCTTGTGACCATGGAGCTTTCTAACGTCCAAGCTGGACATCTCCATCTAGATCATTTACAAAATCTTGAAGATCTGCATGTTTCGTCATTCTCTTCTTTGTCAGAGCTTATTGAATCGACACTCGACAATTCAAGATTTCAGTATGCCGGATCATTATTGGGCATCTCTAGCACGCAGCCGCATAAAAACCTCAGAAGAGTGACCATGGCAAGGGTAGGGAAGTTAGTGTGGGAATCCTCCTGCCTGCCCTATGAGAATCTATTCCCTGGACTTGAATATTTGGAGATAGACTGTTGTTTGGACGTGAAATTCGAGCCATCAATTCCTAGGAGCGCCAGGTATATAATCTCAGGAAGTAAACAATACCCATGGTTGTTTAACTGGCCATCATTCAAACAAGTCATGGGGCTATCCACATCTGCTTCATCATCCAAGATGGAAATCAAGTACAGCGAACACCTATCTTGTGGATCATTGGTTTCTCTACGAGAACTCGATTGTAAAGAATTAACTGTTGACAGCTGCAGCAATCCTGTCTCATTGCCAGAGTGCATTCGGGCCTGGAAATCCCTCCGGAACCTGGAGATCTTGAACTGTCCGGGCATGAGGACACTGCCAGAATGGTTGGGAGATATGGCTTCTCTGCGTGAGCTCAAAGTAGAGATCTACTACATGATGAAAACTCTGCCTCCGTGCATTGGGAGGCTTACATCTTTGCAAACGTTGGCACTACTAAAATGCACAAAGAAGTTTAAGCAAAGACGTAGTGAGGGAGGAGATGATTGGAGCAAGATAAAGCACATTGACAATCTAATCGTAGAAGAGATGAAGCCATGAGAAATATTTGTATTTCCACGCTATAAGATTGGTGAGGAGGTCCAGAGGCTATTTAGCACCATCACCCTGGCTCATGGAGAACACTGCCAAACCTGACTGCATGGCGTGCGACAAGATTTCCACTGATGTAAGCGTGAGGGAGATGATATCCTCTGGTGCTCTTGTGGACCTCTTATTGTCTGATTTTGTGTGGTTTTTTAGTCTGCTGTCGAGCTCCTCTCTGGAGTTCTTCCGCAGGTCCGCTCATTTATGTGTTCAGGTTGCTATTTTTTTTTCTTTGGTAACAAACTAGCAATCACTGTAAATTCTTGACATGTTTTATATGTCGTTTGCGATCAGATTGCCATCTCTGCATTCAGCACTGGAGGTGCCTGCGATAACGCGTGAAACACATTTGAGGTAAACTCTTCTGAATAAACCTGACAGCTTATGTAAGAAATAGGTGTATGTAAGAGACCCATTTGAGGTCCACTCTTATATTTCCTTATATTCCTCTTAATATATATAAACCTGACAGTTAAGAGTTTTATCTGTGATGTTTATGTCAGAAAAAGTTTTAGCATCTAGTATATGTTATTGAGAAGTATCACCTGACCAATGATGCCCCCCTCCTTTGTTTTCAGTTTGCTGTTACTGTATTGCAATGCTGTTGTGCTTATAAGCACGATGCTATCGCCTAGCTCCCCAGACATTATTGTGGTAGGCACGGCAGCCTAAGTGGAACAAATATCTTGCTATTCTACAGGCTTGAAGTTTGGACAAGGGTTGTTCTACATCAGTCGCCAATCATTGACGATCTGTATCTTGCCTCCTTGCCTGCTTGGAGATGTTGGCCGATCCATCCAGATGAACTAGTGTCACCTGCTTGCACCATTGATTGTACATACAGATAGAGCAATTTAATGAACTATGGCATATGCTGCGACAATGGCGTAACAAGGCACCCGCATGCCTTTCAAGGTCACCGCTGACCGGTCTGTACATCCCACCGCTTGTGAGGATATTTCAATTGTTGTTTGCCGTGGAAGGGTATAACTTGGACCTCATTTTAGCGAATTGTAACAATGATTAAACTTGCAGAAAATACTAATGGGTATATTTGATTTATACTCCTACTGCTCTACTGTACTGTAGTAGTTGTATGGGGCACTGTAAGGGTATGTTTGGGTACCGCTCGCAAGTGCTTCAGCTTTACAATTGCAGCGATGCTAACTGACAAGTGCACTGTAGCAAGCCGGTATAAGCTAAAAATTTCAGCTTCAACCGCTTCGTCTCTCCCGCAGTTCATTTTGTGCCTTGATATCTGAAACAGCCTCACCCTACAGTGTCAAACAATCACGCTACAGTACGGTGTCAGTATGGTGTATAAGCCGAAGCAGTGATCAGCGGTACCAAACACACTCCTCTGGAATAAGACTTTTACATCAGTGTCATTATGAAAGTTCGTAATTACGCACAAACCATTGAGAAGTTGGGCCGCACATCATTGTCACCCCCCTTAAATTTTTTGACATGCAAGCCACTCCGTCCATTCTGGGCAGTAACGGTGAGTGGAAAAGACATATTTGCCCCCACGTAGTACAACTGTGAGCTGAAAATTTCTGTTGTCACGTGAGCCACTGGTTGGAATTTTCGTTGGCGCGCGTCTGGTCGGATTTTGACGCCAAAGGTGCCCTGGTTGGCACCTATTTAAGGCAGGGAAGCATCCCTCTTCACTCTCCCACTCCACTCTCCATCTCTTCTAGTTGAACCATGATAAGGGCCATGTCTGAGGCGTCAAGCAGCTACGGCACCCTGGTTCGGCGGGTGTTTTGCCCGAACTGTGGTGTTCTCGCCAACCGCTTTGTGTCGAGGACGAGAAAGAACTCATATCGCGTTTTCCATAAGTGTCCATATTTTTTAGTAAGTGTTCTTTTGACCTTGTATGCTTGTCATTTCACTATGGTTGCAAAGATTAGTAATTGTTATCATGATCAGGTTGGTGGTTGCCAGTTCTTCCAATGGGAGGATGAAATGAGGCAAACTAGTCATCCACAACCGCTGTCTCCAATTCCTCTTCAGGCTATCCCTGCAGCTCCTTTGCCATCAGATCCAGTGCCAGCCATGCATCAAGGTGCCCAGGCTAGTGGAGGAAATGAAGGCAATAGAGTAGATGAGGGGATTATCCAGCAGTTAAGGTGGATTGAGAAGCTTGTGTTTGTTTGCATTTTCCTAGCTCTTTATGCTATTTTCAAGAAGTAGAATGTATGCAACATTATGCTTCTATCCAGTGGCTCTGTAACATGAATGAATGCATGTTTGCTATCTATGCCAAAGTGTGATTCATGAATGTATGCATAATAAATGGCAACATAATGAATGATTCAGACCTCACAAGAAGAAAACACAGAACAACAAATAAAAGTAGTGTACCATAGTCACAACTGTCATTATAGGTGGTCCGAGAATACATTATAGGTGGTCCCAGAATACATTACATGGCCACAAGAGTTCATTCACACAGCATCCAAAAGAACTCAATGGCATCCAAAAGAACTCAATGTCATCAGTGTTCATTCACACAACATTGCCATCAGTTTGGCATCCAAAAGAACTGACCTCACAGCCTTGCCATCAGTTTGGCAACCAAAAGCATTCACCTCACTTGTTCAATCCACTTGTAGCTTCTTCTTGCTCCTTGTGTTGGTTGCAGGGCTTGTTGGGCTAGATGGTAGTGGTGGTACAAGTAGCTTCTTGGGTGTAAGCTTCTTCTTGCATGCAGATTTCTTCCTTGGTGAAGGCTGAATTGAAGCAGATGCAGTACCACCAGTAGCAGTACCAGCAGATGCAGTAGGAGTACCACCAGTAGTTGCAGAAGCTGAACCTCCACATCCACCAGCAGTAGCATCAACACATGCCTTAGGAGATGCTGGCCCAAGGATGATAGTAGCAAGTGGTATTGGATCATTGGACCTAGTGCTAGATCTATGTACAAGATGAATTCAGTGTATGGAAAGAAATAAGTGGAATGAGATGAAGAATTCAGTGAAGCTTAGATGGTACCTAGATTTTGTAGTGCTGGTTGAGTCAGTCACTTTTTTCTTCTTGCTCCTGCTCCTTTTCTGAACTGTGGCTTTGTCTACTGAGTCATTGAGTGGGAATTGCATTGATGAGGCATTAGGAGCCACAACAATACTCAGCTATGTGTTAGCTTGAGGTGCCTTCTTCAATCTTTTCTTTGGTGGACCCCTACAAAAAGGTACAAATGTAAGTAAAACATGTGAAGGCAGTTCAAAAACAAGAAAGACAATTATGTACCTGTCTTTCTCTAGTGCTGCAATGTCTTCAGGGTTGCCATTTTTGCAGGTGTACCAATGGTGGCCCAATTCATGACATATGGGCACTCATGCCTCTTATTCTTCCTCCTGCTACCTCCCTCTAAAGCTCCTTTCAGCCTAGTCTTTCTTCTGCCTGCTGTTGAATTGAGCAATGGGGGATACATGAAAAGGCCATGTGTACCATTGGGCCACATGGTTTTGTCAGGAATAGATGGGATCCTTCCTTCATATGCAGTTCTGAACTTCTCAACAGAAAAGAACTCATCCACATAGTCTTCTAGCTTGGCCCCTAAAATTGATGTGATGTAGGCTATGGCATGTTTGCAAGGAATGTTAGATTCTTGCCAAGCCCTACAGGAGCATGTCCTAGCTGCTAAGTCAACAACATATCTCCAACCAGTGCCACCCTTAGCAGACATTTCAGCTACCCCATCAGGAGATGTTGTGATTACTTCAATGTCAAGATTGTAACTATTATCCCTGAGCTTTTGAACAATGGGTGGAAGGATCTTGCCCTGGAATTTCTGTGCTACCTTCTTCCTCTGATTCCACATGATAAGCATCCTCTGCCTAATGGTATCTAGCAAGTCATCAAGATGTTTGGACTTTTCACCTCTTATCCAGTTGTTAAATGATTCAGCTAGATTATTAGTTACATAGTCAACCTTTGCAACAATCCCAAACTGGCTTCTTGTCCACAACTTCTTGTGTGTTTCCTTGAGATACTTCATTGCCTCAGGTTTCACCTCTGCCATAGCTTGGTAATATTTGTTGAACATGTAAGGGTTCCAACAGTAAGAAGATGCCCAAAGATGGTCATAAAAAATCTTGCCAGTGTACCTTTTTTTGAAGTTCTATACCAAATGCCACATACACTCCCTATGTTCTGCCTCTGGAAACACCTCACTCACTCCATGGATGACTTCTTGCCCACAGTCTGTACTGAAAGTCATGCCACTTGGGCAACCAATAACCTCCCTAAGATGTTGCATAAACCATGCCCAGTTCTCATTTGTTTGAGAGTCTATTACACCTACTGCTACAGGGTACATCCAATTGTGCCCATCAACTGCACAAGCTATACAGAGCTGGCCCCTGAACCTACCAGTCAGAAAGGTGCTATCCACTGCCAGGTAAGGCCTGCAGCCTCTAATGAATCCATCTACACATGCACTCATTGAAAAAAATAGTCTGTTGAATCTGCACTTGTTATTGACAACATGGTGATCAATCACAACCTTGCTTCCAGGACTGCTTTCCTCCAACTGAGCCTTGAATCTGTACAAGTTGTTGAAGCTTTTATCCCAGGGGCCAAAAATCTGATCTAAGGCAAGATTCCTACCATTATACACTCTTCTGTATGGGACTAAAACTTTGAACTCCTCCTTGATTTTCTTCTGTAGTTGTTTGGCCCCAAGTGTGCCATCTTCCTTGAGCCAGTCCACCACTTGTGCACACATCCAATACTGTGTGCAACCAACACAGACTCCAGTTCTCCTTTTACTTTGACAACCACTGTGCCGACTTGGGTTGCACTTGACCTACCAATGTAATAACAATGTTACTCATATGCAAGGAATGCCTAAACAAAAACAAAAACAAAAAACATCATAGCAACAGATTACCTGAATGGTCTTGTCATCCATCATAGAAGAGGCATGAATTCTCCACTTGCAGCCCTCTTTCCATCCCGCGCAGTAAGCCCTAAACCTTCTTGTATCACTCTTCTCAATTATATAATGGAACTCATGCTTGATAGCATGTGAAGCTAAAGCCAACTTAAAAGACTTCATGTCTGCATAAATAGTGCCTACTTCCATAGGTGGATCCTTCATGTCATGATCAACATTAAGCATTTCTTTAGGCTCCCTATTGATGAGGACATTATAGGCTTAGATATGACCATACCAACCACTTATATACCAAAGGTGAAACCATTCTATATGAGGTTTATTATTGTTACATTTGATGAATTGGTGCTGCACCACAAAGTGTGTATATTGTCATTTTCAAAATTGCTTACATGGATCAAGGAAGGGTTAGATTGCATATGGAAAGCATGGATGATCAATGAAGTTGATTGGGGACCAAATCCAAGTGTTCCTGACGTCCTCCACCAGGCCACCACGTCACTTTGGATCTAAGGAAACAAAGAGTCCAAGTCCAACACGTTTTCGAAGTTCAATTCGGACTACAGAAGAGTCCAAACTTGCGACGGTTTGCCACGACTTCATACGGACTCCGATTGGGACGTTCTAGCACTTTTTGGAAAGCTTATCAAGTCTACTTTCCAATGGGTCCGGACTCATACCTATATCCTATCAGATACGTGCGCAGTAGATTTGGACACACACATACAAATCTGTCTTGCTAGTTATATTCTTGTTACTCCATAAAAAGAGAGAGAAACACATTGTCAATTACTTTTGTTGAAATCTGATTTGTCAAGTTTCAGATTTGTTCTAGTTGAGGAGAGTTGGAAAAAAACATCAGAAAGAAAAAGAAAAGAAAAGAACATAACAGAAAAGAAAACAAAGAGAAAGAGAAAAGAAACAAAAGAAGAAAAAAAGAAGAGAGGAGGAAAAGAAAGGGAGTGTTTTGCTTGCTATTTTTGTGTCTTTTCCTGTTGTACTGTGACTTCGTTTGTGTCTAGGCTCGCGTCTCTAGCATGGTCTAGCTTAGGACCAGCACGGTACCTCCGTTGAACGATTTCTCAACTTGCTTTTGTAACTAATGTGGTGCTAGTACTTCCTTGCACATTATTGTTTAGCCCTCCTATAGCTCCACATATCCTGATACAGCTTGACAGGTGTTGTTGCTACGGTGTCGATACACTACTTCCAGGGTTTCCGACTTATTGGTTACTGCCACCTCTTGTTTTGCTTGGTAAGAACTTGTAAGAATTTGTTTGATCAAGTTGAGAGTGAGAGAATTACAGCAACCACATCCTACTAGTTGATAGGGACATAAATATTATTGTATATGTTTCTTGTTTTCTTCTAATCATGGAAGGAAACTATATGAAATTAGGAGATGATCAGGTTGCATATTCGAATCACTTTGCTAGTGGTATGACAAGTGATAAGCTTGCTGCTTACGAGGTATGTGATGCTTTGCTAGATAAACTACAATCTGCACTACCTTATTTTGAAGGAAACTATGATCCTTATGCATATATTGAATGGGAGCTACATGTAGACAAGGAATTTAAAAAGTATGATTTATCTGAAAAACAAAAGGTTAAAGTTGCTTCAAGTGTTCTTATTAAGTATGCTTTAACTGAGTGGAAACACCTTTGTAGATTTGCTAATGCTTCTCAATCATGGAAAGATATGAAAAGACATTTTAGAGATGTTTTTGTTCCTAGCTATTATTCTGATATTTTATATGGCAAATTACAATCTATAAAACAAGAAAACAAAACTGTAGCAGAATACTTAGATAGACTGAAATTATGTTTGCTACGTTGTGGCTTTGAAGAAAACGATGAGTTTCTAGAACATAGATTTTTGCAAGGTCTTAATATGCAAATTCAGAATATCCTTGTTGATAAACATTATAAGAGTTTTGGTGAGTTGTTTGATCTTGCTTGTGAATTTGACATAACACTAAAAACAGATCTCACAAATACTATAGAAGCATATGTCTCTCCTATTACTAACAATTTGCAGCAAGCAGATGCCAATATACCAATGGGCATTGATCAATCTGAGATTAGAGGTGACACATTAAAGGAGAGCATGAATCTAGCTCCAAAAACACCATTTGCGAAGAGCATCAAAGGTAAGTTAGATGGTTGTAACACAAATCAAGGTGAGCATGCTTTAGTTGAATTGTATTTGTCCACTAATCTTGATATCCTAGATCAACCAATAGTGGAACCCATCGCCGATTTTCCTTTGTCACACTTTCATATGCTTGATATTTCATGTGACAAAGAAGAGTTGTGTGATAATGAATTACTTATATCCATACCACAACTACCGAATAAAGCTAAAAATTCTAAATCAATGAGTGCTGAATTCCAGCATATTGTTCATATTGTAAATGAAAAAGAAGAAGTTCAATTGTTTTCATCTTTACATACAATATGGTACATTGAGTTCAAGGATCATTGTGAGCTTAACGATTTGCAGAATAATCTGATTGCTAGATTTGAATTGGCATGTTCTTCTAATACCAGTTTTTATGCTATTCGCAAATATAATTGTGAAAATAAGTATATGGTACACCGAATTTACATTTGTTCAATTGTACAATCTCCTTCCATTGTGAAAAGATATGACCAATTAGAGGTATGTAATAACCATCACCGTATCATGTTGGGTTTCCCTAGTTTGAAAATGAATAAACAGGATAACTATCAAGAATGGGAGCATGATTTACTTTTATCTACAACACATCCTCCGACAGTGGTCAAACCGAGGACGGTTTGCTGTCAAAAAAGGAAGAATGATGAGGACATCATAGGCTTAGATATGACCATGCCAACCACTTCTATACCAAAGGTGAAACCATTCTATATGAGGTTTATTATTGTTATATTTGATGAATTGGTGTTGCACCACAAAGTGTGTATATTGTCATTTTCAGAATTGCTTACATGGATCAAGGAAGGGTTAGATTGCATATGGAAAGCATGGATGGTCAATGAAGTTGATTGGGGACCAAATCCAAGTGTTCCTAACGTCCTCCATCAGGCCACCACGTCACTTTGGATCCAAGGAAACAAAGAGTCCAAGTCCAACACGTTTTGGAAGTTCAATTCGGACTACAGAAGAGTCCAAACTTCCGAAGGTTGCCACGACTTCATACGGACTCCGATTGGGACGTTCTAGCACTTTTTGGAAAGCTTATCAAGTCTACTTTCCAATGGGTCCAGACTCATACCTATATCCTATCAGATGTGTACGCAGTACACAATTTAATACCGAGATCTTTTCTGCCAACGGTGCTGCGTCACCCTATTTTGGGCCGATGGCCCGTGTATCAAGTTGAGTTCATTAGGGACTCATCCTAGGGTTGTAGGACGACACCAGGACCCTTGTGGTCGTCCTCCCTCCTCCTTATATCCCCCTAGAGCTGCCACAAACAGATTGGGTTTTGTTTAGATGAAAGTTTAGTTGCTGCTACTTTCTTGTAGACGCGTGTGTCGACTAGACCATCCGTTCTACTTGATTCGGAACCCCACCTTCATGAGTATCAGATTTGAACCTTTATCTCTTATTTGCAATTGAGTGCTTGTTCTACTTGTTCTTGCTTGTTCTTCGATTGCTTGCAGGAATAACCCTAGTGGTTTGGTTGGTTGTGATCCGCAAGATCGTGAGCAACCGCTGGATTTGGTGTATCGATCGCTAAGGCGCAGCGTCCTTGGATGGTTGTAGTCGGATCGTGAACGTCTCTCCAGTCAAATCGTAGTTATCTATCTCCACTGAAAGATCGGGACACCCATACCCTCATCAAGAATGATGCATCCGGTCCAGGTAGGGTTGGCCGAGGCCCGATTTTAGGCTGCCCGGACCCCAACAGTTCTTAGGCACACCCACTCAGAGAAAGGCCCAATCTCTCTAAAAGACTAGTCTGATAGGGGAAGGATGGCTCTCCCTTTTAAGGTGGCTTCCTCCTCCTAAGATAAGCAAGGTGGGATTATTCAGAGGCTCACATGTTCGCCGCCCGACTACAACTGGGCCACTTGGCCCATTATTTGTTGCGTCTTTTTCAACGGGTAATAATGGAGGATGTCCTCATCATTCTCACCCCCTTAAACAAGGACCCAGCTTTGATACCAAATGATGCATCCGGTCCAGGTAGGGTTCGCCGAGGCCCGATTTTAGGCTGCCCGGACCCCAACAGTTCTTAGGCACACCCACTCAGAGAAAGACCCAATCTCCCTAAAAGACTAGTCTGATAGGGGAAGGGTGGCTCTCCCTTTTAAGGTGGCTTCCTCCTCCCAAGATAAGCAAGGTGAGATTATTCAGAGGCTCACACGTTCGCCGCCCGACTACAACTGGGCCACTTGGCCCATTATTTGTTACGTCTTTTCCAACGGGTAATAATGGAGGATGTCCTCATCACCTATCTTTACCCTCTTCCTCTAATTCATACTCAGCATCAGATTCAGCATCGGACTCAGCTTCATCATCAGAATCATCATCAGATTCAGCAGACCCTTGAGGTTTAGGAGGAGCTGCTGCTGGAAAATTGTGAGGGCCAGGGTCCAAATACAACCCTTCCTCATCAACACCCACATGCTCTTCTGCTGGATTTGGGTTAGCTAGATATGCCTTGAGTTTGCTGACTGGGTTCTGCAAAACTAGGACAAGGCATTGAGGGAGTGAATGGAGGTTGAACTATGAGTGTTGTGCTATTGATTTCCCACTCAAGAATTGGAGGAGGCTGACTGGTAGGATTATGGTAAGCAAATGTCAAATAGCAGCACTTTGAGGACTGATGCTTAGCAAATATTTGGAGCAGATCTTGGTCAGAGGACAGTTGGAGGTTAGCTTTACTGGGAACACACCAATAAAACACAGTAGCTATGTCTCCATAAGAAGGAGGGTACTTATCAACCACATCAGCAACCATATCCATGTAGTTGATTCGGTTATCATCCACGACATTGCTCAAGCTAAACCACCGTGCACGACAGTTCAAAGTAACGATCCTGATTTCTAGGGTGAAGCTACTGTCTGCGTCCATCCTACACATCATCAACAAGGCAACGATTTCACATCTAACTAAATTAACACAGCTACCAGAACTAATCATACCCAAGAGATCTCCATACACAATCCACAGCAATGCAATCAGAGGGGCCAAAGATTTACTTACCCTCCAAAGCCGCTCCCGCCTCCTCCAAAGCCACCGCCGCCTCAAAAGTCGCCGACGCCGCCGCTGCTTCCAAAGCCGTCGTCGCCGCCCAAGCTTGGGTTAGGGTTCGAGAGAGTAAGAGAGACACAGAGATTGGGGGAGAGTGCGGTGGCGGATGGGTCCACCCGTCGGCATGCGTCCATTATCCACACAACAATGGAAGGGCACCGTGGTCCATTTTTAGGCCGGGCCACTCGTCAGGGGTCCCAAATCGTTAAAAAGCTATGGAAAAGAGACGGAGTGGCTTGCATGTCAAAAAATTTAAGGGGGTGGCAATGATGTGCGGCCCAACTTCTCAATGGCTTGTGCGCAATTACGAACTTTCATAATGACACTGATGTAAAAGTCTCCATCATGATCAACCCATACTCGCAGCGCCTCTGCCTACCGGGCCTTCTTCGTGGGCATGACTACTCTTCTTGGTGCCAAGGAGTTGTGGCGGGCAAGGGCGCCCCCAAGGTGAAGCTCTTCTTCTGGCTCGCTCTCCATGGATGGCTTTGGACGGCGGCTAGACGGGCACGCCATGGCCTACAACCGTCAGCAGCCTGCGTGCTTTGCGAGCAGTCCGACGAGACGCAGGATCACCTTCTCATCTCCTGTGTCTACACCCGCGTCGTCTGGTTCAGCCTTCTCAGTGCAGTGGGGCTGCAACACCTCGCCCCATCGAACTCCGACTCTCTTGTCGATTGGTGGCTGCACAGCAGAGTTCAGGTACCTACGGTCCTCCAAAAGGGCTTTGACACCCTGATGTTACTGGTGTCCTGGGAGGTTTGGAAGGAACGGAACCGGAGGACTTTCGACGGGCTGTCTAGCCCTGCGTTACGGCTGTTGGAGCGCATCAGGGAGGAGGCGGAGGCCTGGCTCACTGCGGGTTTTCGTGGCCTCGCGGCCCTGGCAGCCCTTGCTTCGTAGCACTGCGCCCGCTCCTCCTCCCTTCCTCTCTCTATAGCGGGTTCGGTCTTTAGTTAGTACACTTCTCTAGCTCCACCGTTCGAGCCGGTGCCCTGTGTTTGTGTGTTTGGCGTGCTCGCACATTGGCATCTCGCCCTCGCCGAGGCGCGTCGTGTAACCGCTTAAAACTCTTCCTTCCTTTAAAGTAGTACGTGACAAGGCACGCTTTCGGAAAAAAAAGTTTGTACAGCCAAACAAATGGCGACACTCCAACCGTGAAACCAGACTAGTTTCCATGGTGTTAAATATTATATGCCAACTAAACTTTTTTGGTGACGTGACAAATGAGTTAAGAGATAAATGGAAAATTGTAGACATCGTTTCTGGGAGAAGCGAAGTCTCACTGTCTCACACTCGCAAGAAATTGTCCGGTTCGGCGTTGGGCAGTCCTGGTTTCCATCCGCCCCCACCTCCTCTCCCTGGCCCCTGCCGGATCTGTACGGCCTCTGCTTCTCTACCTCGAATCCCGCCGCTCCCTCCTTTGCAGCTTGTTCGCAGCGACACGGATCCTGTGCAGTGGCTACTACTACGGCAAGATAAACAGGGGCTGTAAGCTGAGCCATCCACACGGTGAAGGGACGGCATGGATGAGAGCTCTCCTATTCACTTTTTCTTTTTTACCATTTTCTTCACTCTCTCCTATGAGCCGGTTCTTTTGGAGTAAAAAAATAGATAAAGAAAAGAGAGGACATCAATATTATTACAATAATGCAACTAACACATGATAGCACATCAATAGTAATAACATATATTGCATATATTTTTCTCTAAAATGAGAGTTAATGTCCTTAAATTACATTTACACAGCATATGCTGAACACAACAAAGCAAATGATAAACTAAGTTCCGTTTGCGTGCATCAAGGTTCTCTGTTACTAAATCGCAAAAAGTTATCTACACATGTTTTAATATAAAAAAACTTACATTCCCTAATAGACCTTATTGTGCTACCTTCAAATGATTGTGAGTCGTTTATTTAATTAGATTAGAGAGTAAATATCACCTTTTACTTTGTACGAGGTAATAGATGAAATATATACTTATTTATATTTTAACTTTATAAAATATGATAAATAGAGAAAGTTTTAGATATAAAAATATTTTTTCTAGATCTAAATTGATGCATGCACGAACTATTAGATATGATAAATCCTTTTAACTTGTAATTTTGGATATGATATAATTTGGTTAGCTTTATTTTGGATTTGCCCGTGACATATAATGTAACTTCTTCTTTTTTAACATTTTTTAATGTGAACAAAGATGAACGTGCACTGACAGCTATGAAATATTTTGTATGTGACAAATTTATCAAAAAAAATATGGAGTTAATTTTATATAAAAATCTTGTAACGTAATAGGTGTATATAGCATTATAATTATTTTTATATGAAAACTTTTACACAAAATGTATGGAGCTACGAAACATATTGTAATATCTATGCCTTCTTTTTTTTTCTTTCTTTAATTTTTGAGTTATGAAGAACCGATGGATAATAGAGTGGATCTCCCCTATAATTGAAAACTTCTCTAGGCCAATTCACTCCTTCAAGATAAATGGCTCACAACACACCTACCACGCATTCAACGGCTGAGATTAAAAAGTTAGAAACCGGTCTTACTCTCCCACCCCACGCCGCTACTCACCCCGACGTCCATGGTTCGAGTCCTCACAGTGCCTTCTTTTTTCCGAAAAAAAACAGATTCATTTTTCTTTTCTATTCTATCTGTGACTCTGCCTTCACGGGAGTCGTCCCTCCCTCTCCTCTTCCCTCCTATGTCCGGCGTGCAGCCCATCCTCTCCAGCGAGCCTTGTTCCTACGTGGCTCCCTTCGCGCCTGCTCGCCGGCCTGTCCAGCCCCGCCGGCGAAGGACTCGCCCACCCCCTGGGCGGTAGCTCCCGGCGAGCCCCGTCCCCGCGCCGAGGGAGCTCCCTCCCCCGCACGCACGGCGGCGGCAGGTGAGCCCCTCCCCTGTGCCGCGGAGCCCGGCCAGCCCCAGCGCGTGGCGTCCCTCCCCCTCCCCTGTGCCGCGGAGCCCGGCCAGCCCCTCCGAGCCGCTGAGGCCGAGCGCCTGCTCGCCTCGCCGCTGGCCCAACACCGCGCATCACCCCTGCGCTGGCACGCCCGCCCCCACGCGTGCGCGTCCTGGCCGCGCGGAGCACCTACGGCTGCAGGCCGACAGCGCGTGCTGCTTGTCCAGCCCCGCCGGCGGAGGACTCGCCCGCACCCTGGGCGGTAGCTCCCGGCGAGCCAAGTCCACGCGCCGAGGGAGCTCCCTCCCCCGCATGCACGGCGGCGACGGGTGAGCCCCTCCCCTGTGTCGCAGAGCCCGACCAACCCCTGCGAGCCGCTAAGGCCGAGCGCCTGCTCGTCTCGCCGCTGGCCCTGCACCGCGCATCGCCCCTTCGCTGGCGCGCCCCGCCCCCACGCGTGCGCGTCCTGGCCGCGCGGAGCCCCTGCGGCTGCAGGCTGGCAACGCGTGCTGCCCTGCGCTGCTGCCGCCCGGGACGGGCCCTGCTGCTGGCCGATGGTGGCGCTGCTGACTGCTGCTTGCAGCATGCGTGGCCTGCCGGCCAGGAGGGTCGACGCCCTCCGTACTGCAACCATCGATCCCCTCCTCTCTCTCTCACTAATTTCGATTTTGTTTATTTCTTGTATGCAGCGAAATTCTAAATTCATGTAACATCGTAGAAAAATCGCATGGATGCGATTTAGGATTTTTTGAAATCCTCGTTAAATTCTCTACATGATATATCTAATGCATGTTATGCTTCAGTTTGATTGAATAACTATAAAAATGCTTTTGTGATGCTGGTTTAGAAGCTTGATTACGTGAATTAAATATTTGTTGCAATTAAGGAGTGCTCCAAAAATTATAAAATAATTATGGTGTATTTCTTATATGATGAATGATAGTTGGGCTTCAATGTATGTTTTCTTGTTTCACCTGCATCAGAAGTAAGACATATACTCCTACCTTGTAGTCCGGCAAAGGTTTGTCTTGTATGATGAATATGCAATATGTTTTTATATTTCTTCTCAGCTTGTACAACGGTCATTCATTTGGGTGACGGATGGGTTTACATGTGCAGTATATAATCATCCATGCTTATAAAACACAATACTTAAGTGATTGCTAGATGTGGTTATTTTGATATTCGATGGAAGGAATTGCTGAATTCTAAAGTTTGGCTAACTAAATGAAATTGTTACTCATACTGTACATTGAATTTGTTATTTGGCTGTATACTGAATTTGTTAATGGGTGGAACCATCTCTCTCTTTCTCTAATAATGGCTAATATAATCCGTAGCATTAGTATGGACAAATATACTAGTAAAAAATAGTAGTCTTATATAAAAGAAAAAGAGGGAAAAGGAGAGCTCTCATCAAGCCGTCCCTTCAGGTGCAGCTACTGCCTAGTGCCTAGTACAGTATCTTGCAGTAGTAGCCAGTGTCCGCCTCTCGCCTGCACCCGCGGTTTCCCAATCCTGTTCCCCCGAAAGTCAGAATCTCGCTGGTCGCCCCGAAGGCCCGAACTCACCGGCGAGGCGCTAGCGCTCTTGCCTCCCTCCGCCGTTGTTTCTCAGCGGTGAGCCTGTGCTTCCACCGCTCTGTGCTCCTGCCACTTTTCAACCCCAACGAAGTTTTGAGTTGACTTCGGTTTGAAGGAAAGCTTGGCCGACAACAACAATAAGCTGTACTTGTGTTCATAACATTCGTTCGATCCTTGTTTTTACGTTTCCTGATTTGTTGTACTTGTTGTTTCTACTTTTTTAATAGATTTCAGTAAGGGCAACTCTCCTGTGTCATCATCATAAATGAAACATTCATTCAATCCCTGCGAATCACATCTCTCCCTTCTCATTCTCGTTTCGGTTTGCGGTAAGTTGGAGTACCTAAATCTCTCTGGGGTCGGCGCAAAAGCTTATTCTGAAGATCCAGAAACCTCTGCAGGAAATTTAGAGAGTTCAGAAGATCCCAACAGAGAACTAGAGCTAGGCATGCTGCAAGAGGATATCAACCAATGTTTGGTTTGTCTTAAGTACCTGTCTGTTGGAGGGTTCACATTCTTCTCAGAACAAGGCATTGCAAGCTTGGTAGACCTTCTAACCTTGCCCAACTTTGATGTACGGACACAACCCGGTGATGACCACAGCAATATTATGCTTCTCCAGCAGATCCTGGATCTCACACACCATGAGCTAAACATCAAATGCCTTGAGAGCGTGCTATCACCAGAGGAAGCAGAGGAAGTGAGCCTGGGCAGGAAGCAACAGCTTCAAGTATTGAGTTTTGAATGGTCCTCATCTGATATCGGGTCTTCAATTGGAACAGATCATCTAACAAAGGCTACTAGAGTGCTCGAAAATTTAAGGCCCCATGGGAATTTACAATGCCTCTCAATAAAAGGCTATAGTGGAACAATATTTCCGGATTGGAATAACAATATATATGATGGCGACCGAAAATGAGTGGGAGTGCGAGAGAGAGCCCGGGCGATGGCGACCCCGGTGGCGCTCCCCCCGCCACCTCCGGGTTCGCCGCCGCCTCCCCCGCCACCGCCAGCCTCGCCACCACCACCACCACCACCTCAAACCTCCCAGGTTGCCCCGGGGTCCCGTGCCCCGCCGGAGCCGTCAGAAAACCGCCGCCTTGTTGCAACCGACCAGCAAGTCGGCCGCAAGTGCATCGTCGTGCCGCCTGCTCCTACCCGCTTCGATCTTCAGAATCGCCTATTGTCGGATCACTACGACACCGTCGTCCCCAATCTTCTTGCTCCGTCTTCGGCCACGACGCCGCTCTGGGTAACACCACCTTCCCTCGACCCCCGGTTTAACACATTTTTCATCAAAAACTCGCTACGACATGTGCTTGTTCCTTATCCGAGTCGCCTTAGCGTCGTGCGCGTCGACGACACCGTGTACAAAGTTACCGTTTCTAGCCAGAACATCGCCAACGTTCTCATGGTTTCCGGCGGCCTTTGCATTGCGGATGTCAAAGTTCTTCTTCCACCATTCCATGGCTGCGGCCCGGCTGGCTGTTCGCCGCCTTCCTCCGTTTTTTTCAAACGGCCCCTGACGCGGTTAATGGACGTCGTACTCGCCCACCTAACGACTTTACAGTTGACTTTGGACAATGCGTCGGTACCGAGGAAATCCTCCTCGGCTCTGTGCCAACAGATTTGCTGAGCACGCCGCCTGATCCATATCCCTCTCTGCCGGGTACGGGGGGCGCGTCGCGTTGTCTTGTCTCGCGGCAAGCGACAGGCCCTGCGCCAGCCTCTCCTATCCTTCAATGCTCCTCTACCCCTTTCAATGCTCGACCCAAAAGCTACCTCCAAGCTGCCCACTCCCCTCCCGAACCTCAGCGACCTCTCACTAAAACCCTAAAACCCCTTAACCCTTCGAAGGGCTGTTTCTGGTGCTTGGCAACTGACCACCTCATCGACAACTACCGCGACCCGGTACGTTGCCTCCGGTGCCGTGCCTCCGGCCACAAGAGTTTTCAGTGCAAGATGCCCCTCCAACGCCTCCTCCGCGCCGCCGCCCGTCGCCTGCGCACCCCGGCTGCGACCCGCGCCGCCCGCGCTCGTTCCGCTCTGGACTCAGCTGTTGTGCTGCCTCCTCTGCCGACCACCGCGGACGACACTCCAACCTCTCCGGAGTTCACCTTCCCCAGCACGGCGTTCGAACCTGCCAACATGGTGCCTTCGAGCTCCTCGGCGCCGCCCCTGGTGGAGGTCCAGACGTCTCTGTTGGACGGCACTCCCTGCATCGACAAGTTCATTGCAAGTAGGAATACTCCGCCTGTGGCTGACGCCATCCGTCAGCCCCTGGTGGTCGCTGGGCCTGTGTCGGACCCGCCTCTTCTGGTGGACCGCGGAACGCACACCGGGGCCATCCCTGAACCCCCAAGCTCCGGCGACGAGTACGCCAGCGGCGACATCGACACCTCCGACGACTTGGACGGCTACTCCTGGCAGGAGGGTCGTCCACACCATGCCGACGCCTGGGTGTCGCCGGGCCAGCCAGACCTGACCGATCGTCTCCTGGTCGCCTACATCGAGCCGATGGTGCCTACTTCAGGTCAGCGCCTTCATCCGGAACGCGCCGCGCTCCGTCGACCCCCTCATGCTGGTTGATCTGCTGCCTTCTTCCCATGGCGCCATGATCCTGTGTTGCGACTCGTCTGTTGAGCGGGACTCGCTGTGCCTGCGCGGTCCCATTGCCGGTGAGGGCTCCACGATCCACCTCTTGAAGCCCGGGGAGACTTCAAACCGGTTCTTCAGGATCTCAACTTGGCTGGCCTTTGTGGTGGTCATCGACTTCCCTATTGAACACTGATACGAGCCCAAGATCTAGCAGTTCTTCAGCGGGTTTGCTGAGGTGGTGGAAGTTGATCCGGAAAGCCTGACCGGGAACAGCTTCGCGCCCCTCCGTCTGCTCCTGGAGGTCAACGACCGCTTGGACATCCCTCGGGAGATCAGGATCTCCAGCAAGCTTGGTCTTGGACGTCTAGGAGCAGTGGCCAAGATTGCTCCGATTCGTGTCTGGCCCCGGGAATATCAGCTAGATAGCCCCGGGAACGTCGCTTGTTTCTTCGGCCCCCCGGCGCCGCCTCAATCTGGCCCCTCGCTTGGTCCCTTGGGACCCATGAGCAGCCAGCAGCAGATCCGTCCTCAAGCACACTTCTACAATGCGATGTATTCGCCTACCGCGGCTCCGTCAAGCGTGGCTCACAACCTTCAGTTCGCCTTTGACCCCTTTCATGTTAGAATAAACCACGGCGTCTCGTCATGTCCGTGCATGATGACGTGCGTGTGCGTGTTCGAGTCGTTGATGGTGCGTGAGTACGTGCTCGTGTTGGAGTCCATCAGCAAGATGCGTGTGTCGTATCTGTCTAGGATTGATGCGTATGTGCGCAGCGTCTAGTTTCCAAGTTTGTTACGATCTAAAATCGAGTCCGGCTCGTGCGTGGAGTTTAGGGACGTTACATGAGGGTGCAGCGCCGTCTGGTGTATAAAACCATCCTGTAGACAGCAGGTGTCCGTGTCTTGAGTTGTATGTGCAATTAAAGCCAACATACAGGCCGTTCGGCGGCCGGGGCGTTCGTCGCCGGAAAATCACCGTGTACTGTTTATCTTGCACCTCTAGCTTGTGTTTGTGAGCGTGAGCTGAGAGCGTTCGTCGCTGTTCGGGTTCCAACAATTGGTATCAAGAGCTAGGGCGATGGCCGGTGGTGATAAGAAGGCTGAAGCCAGCTCGCCGCGTACGGTCGTGGTGGAGCGCGGTTTTGGTGGCGTCGAGATCCCGAAGCTGACGAAGACATGCGGCGGCGTCGAGCTTGGTGAAGAGCGCATAGAGCAGTTGCTGCTCACGGAGGAGCAGTGGGAGACGCGCCGTCGTCAGCGGCGCAACAAGGATCGCGCACGTTCGGGCGATGCGCAGAACGACGACGACGAGGGAAGCAGCGTCGCATCGGGCATGAGTCAGGGTCGACGCAGCTTCGGCAAGGGCAAATGATACAATTGTGGCGTTCGTGGCCACTTCTCGAAGGACTGCCCCAAGCCAAGGAAGGATGACACGTTGTTCGTCAACGTTGATGAAGAGTCGGCGCTTCTGTAGGTCGGATCGTCAGTGAGGTCGTGGTTTAGGGGGAGATTGTTAGAATAAACCACACCGTCTCGTCATGTCCGTGCATGACGGCGCGCGTGTGCGTGTTAGAGTCGTTGATGGCGCATGAGTACGTGCTCGTGTTGGAGTCCATCAGCAAGATGCGTGTGTCGTATCTGTCTAGGATTGATGCGTATGTGCGCAGCGTCTAGTTTCCAAGTTTGTTATGATCTCAAATCGAGTCCGGCTCATGCGTGGAGTCCGGGGACGTTACGTGAGGGCGCAGCACCGCCTGGTGTATAAAACCATCCTGTAGACAACAGGGTGTCCGTGTCTTGAGTTGTATGTGCAATTAAAGCCAACATACAGGCCGTTCGGCGGCCGAGGCGTTCGTCGCCGGAAAATCACCGTGTACTGTTTATCTTGCACCTCTAGCTTGTGTTCGTGAGCGTGAGCTGAGAGCGTTCGTCGTTGTTCAGGTTCCAACATTTCACTCCTCCCAACCCTCCAGTGCTCCACCAAGCAATGCTGCTACACCCCCTACACTCACTGATGCCACTCCCACCCCTTCGGCTCAGATGTTGGGGCTCGCCCTTGCATTCGGCCATCTGCTCTCATCCCAGGCCAACGCTGTTTCGCCGCCTCTGATAGAGCCAGAAATTGCACCGGCTGTTTCCTCTCCCACGCGACCTACCACCACCACCTCTCATCTTCCGAGCCGCAGGGCGAGCAACCCGCTCATAACCTACCGCCGCCGTCGCCTCCGTACCCGCACCTCGGTTACCCGTGCTCAGGCTGCCTCAACACCACCAAGGCGCTCCAGCTCCCGTCTCGCTGCCAAGGCGCCGACGAGTTTCGTCGACGCCACGACTCAGGCTGTGCAACGGAAGGCGCTGCTCATCTCGCTCTCCGGATGCTCGCGAGCGCTCAAAAAGCATGTCACCAAGAGAAACATCCTGACACGCAATCTCCTGCCCCTAGCCGCGATGGACCTCCGCAAGCGGGTCTCCGCGGCGACGCTTCGCTGCCGGAACGTCGACGTCGTCGGTGCAGAAGTGGTGACTGACGTGGTAGAATGATCGACGTTCTGCAATCTTCTTCTCCTTCTACGGGAGGTTTGTGCTCTCTTCTCAACGACCGCTGGGACCATCCAATGGGGAGCACACCCATCCTTTTTTCTTTTGCTTTTTCAACTTTAAGAACTGAAACCATTTGGTGTTGTAATATTTCTAGATGAATTCTGGCAATCGGTCGTTCAACGTAGTGTCGTGGAACGTACGAGGTCTTGGCGACTCGGATAAGTGCAATGTCATTCATAACTTGTTTTCTGATGTTAACCCTCTGTTATCTGTATTCAAGAATCTAAACTTGAGCACATCGATTTTTTCAAAGTACAAACCTTCCTCCCTCCACCTTTCTCCAGAGCTTTCGTTTATGCACCAGCTGATGGCTCCCGGGGGGCATCCTAACAGCTTGGGACCCTATGTTGTTTTCCCTCACCTCTCATACCCTCAGACCACATACTCTCACAACTCAGTTCGATGCAATGCCTCTGATCTCGACTTCTCAGTCACAAATACCTATGGGCCGGCAGATCACTCTAACTCACATCAGTTCTTGCTTGACCTCCGTGAACTCCCACCCTTAATAACAGGGCCTTGGATCCTGCTGGGGGATTTCAATCTTGTTCGTTGTGCTGCCGACAAGAGCAATGGCTAGTTCAACGCCAACCTTGCTAACGCCTTCAATGCTGCTATTTAGGACCTTCACATTTCTGAAATACAGCTCTCTGAACGCATTTATACCTGGACGAACAAGCAACTTTTCCCAATCCTGGCAAGGCTGGATCGAGCATTCACGAACAATTCACTTGACCTGATGTTCCCCCTCACTACCCTTTCTTCCCTTCATAGACCAACCTCCGATCACACACCCCTCCAACTCTCCCTCTCCACTAACCTGCCCAGAGCGCCTCTCTTCAGACTTGAAAACTACTGGCTTAAGCAAGCCGATTTCCTTCCCAAGGTCCTTCAGGGTTGGCAGCAGGCCCCGACCTGCACTGACGTTGCAGGCCAACTGGTAGCGTGCATCAAGGCAATAAGAGCTGCGGCAAAGGCTTGGTATCGGTGTACAAGGGCACCATCCTACCTCATACAAAACTATCAATTCATCATTCAGTTATTTGATTACTTTGAAGAAACAAGATCTCTCTCCTTAGACGAATTCCAGGTTAGAAGACTAGCCCAAGATAACCTGCAAGAAGCAATCAAGGCAAAAGCGGCTTACCGGAGGCAGAGGTGCAAGCATAAGGCGATTAGGGAAGGGGATGCTAACACGGCCTACTTCCATGCCCGGGCAACTCATCGCATGCGGCACAATTTTGTTCGGTGTATCCAAGTGAACGGGCTTGATGTGTTCAGTCACGATGGCAAGACTGAAGCACTCACTCAACACTTCAGAGGGATCGTCGGGGTCCCTGGACAGTCGGTTGCCCTCGACCTAAAGCCATTATACGACAATTAAGCTACTCCAAACAGTGCAATCACGACTCCATTCTCTGAGGATGAAACTAAAAATGCAATCTGCTCAATGAACCCTCTTAGTGCGCCTAGGCCAGACGGTTTTGGCCCTGCCTTCTTTAGAGCTGCATGGCCTTCTATCAAGCCAACGGTCATGAACTTCATGAATGGTTTCTACAATGGTACAACAGATCTTGAATGTCTAAACAGGTCACACATGGTTATCATTCCGAAGAAGTCGGCTGCCTTTGAGGTGGACGCCTTCAGGCCAATAAGTCTGCAAAACTGCGGTCTAAAGATCGTGACTAAGGTCCTCACCACAAGGCTCAAGATAGAAATCCCGAACCTAATTGACATACATCAAACAAGGTTTGTCAAGGGAAGAGCTATTGCCAATACCTTTGTCTATGCTCTTCAGCTCATTCAGGTTTGCCACAAGAGAAAACTACCGACTATTGTTTTGAAGCTCTATTTTGCTAAGGCATTCAACACTGTCAACTGGGCTGCTAGCTAGAAGCTTTGGTGCCCGGTGGACCTCATGGATGAATTCAATCCTGACCAGCTCCAAGTCTGCGGTGCTTGTCAATGGGTGTCCAGGACCATGGATAACATGCAAAAGAGGGCTGAGGCAGGGAGATCCAATCTCCCCTTACCTCTTTCTCCTAGTTGCTGAAACCCTTCAGAAGATGATCAAAAATTGCAGTGACATCAAACACCCGACAGATGATCACCTCCCTTGTGTCGTCCTTCAATACGCAGATGACACACTTATTGTCCTCAGAGCTGAAACAACTGCTATCTCGAAGCTCAAGGAGATCCTTGATCTCTTTGCAGGGTTCTCTGGCCTGCACATCAACTATGGCAAGAGCACACTAGTTCCAATTCATGTCAGTCCCCAACTGCTAAACTCTTGTGTTCAAATCATGGGTTACAGAAAGGAGGATTTCCCGCAACCTTATCTGGGGCTACCCCTATCTGACAATAAGCTTCCTCTGTCAGCTTTCAACATCCATATACAAAAGGCAGATAAATATCTTGGATCCTTGTAGGCTAATTTGCTAAATCCAATGGGAGAACCATTCTGGTTAACTCGGTTCTGGATTCTTTGCTGGTTTACCTAATGAGCTTCTTACACCTCCCCCTTCAGTCTCTCAGCAAATGGACAGTAAGAGAAGAGCCTTCTTGTGGTCGAGGGAAAAATCAGGTTGTGCCTCTCCTACTTCCTGCCTTGTGGCTTGGGTCAAGATCTGCCAACCAAAAGACTTGGGGGGATTGGGAGTCAAAGATCTGGATATACAAAATATGTGCCTTCTTCTAAAACTGATTCACAGGCTTCACTGCCCTCAATCCTCAGCCTGGGCACAATGGGTGCGAGGAAGAGCATTTGTTGCTTCCATGACAGGAGACCTGCTGGGTGAGCATTGGCAGGCGCTTCGATCGCTGCTGCCCCTCTACCAGGCAATCACCACGGTGCATCTTGGCGACGGCAGGACCTCCTCGTTCTGGCATGATGTTTGGACAGGTGATGAAGCAATGGCTGAACTCTACCAACCATTGTACTCGCATTGCAACAACAAGTTGGCAACCGTCAGAGACATGAAGATCTCAGGATTGCTGGCAAACTTGGTACCCAGACTGTCCCGCCAAGCGACAGATCAGCTACACCTGCTTCAACAGACCCTGGATTCTGTAACTCTCAATGACTCTAACGATCAGAGACAGACCATCTTCCTAAAACCAAACGGGACTCTACACAGTGGAGCAATCTATAGAATGCTGAAGGCTAGAGGTCAACCCAACGATCCAAGAGCAAGCTTCATATGGAACAACACGACGCCTCCAAGGGCGAAGCTTTTCATGTGGCTCTTGTCCCAGAGAAGAATTCAGAGCCGAACAGTTCTCATCCAGAAGCACATCGTCGACGACACAAACTGTGAGATTTGTCAGGAGGATGATGAAACCCCTGAGCATATAATTTGGGGGTGTAGAACGGGCAAGACAGTGTGGCAGCAGCTCAACTTGCTGACCACGGTCTCTGTGGATATGCCAAACCTTCACACCATAACCCCTCCCCATGGTATGCCGATCAACGACTTCTCCACGTTCATCACGCTTGTTTGCTGGCAAATCTGGAAGGCACGAAATGCGAAAATCTTCAGGCAAGAAGACCACTCAGCGGATCAGGTCCTAGCCGCTTGCAAAGCAACAGCTGAACTCTGGCGATATAGACTGCCCCGGCGAAGACGACATGTCGCTGACTCATGGTGCTCGGCCTTTGCTATGGCTAGACAGGGGCAGGGCTAACTACACCCCCATCGCAACCCTCATCTTACTATAATATGTTTGTATTCCTTTGAAACACAAATCTTTTGTGTTACAACTTTGTACCCTGCGAGCCGTTTTGGGCATTTATAAAATTTTGATCAGGTGGGGATCGCCTCCCCCTCGTTGACCGTAAAAAACAATATATATGATACACTCCCGAATCTTGTGAAAATAATAATGACTGATCTCAAGGGATGTGACCACATTCCTGCATTGGGAAATTTGCCAAATCTACAAGAACTAGAAATCAATAATATGCCCCTTCTTGGCTTTGTAAGAATTGTACCCTGCCAGAAGCTAAGACGATTGACATTGGTTGGTCTGCGAGAAAATGCCATTGTACTTATATTTTGTGATAAGGTAAAGAGAGTAACAGGAGATGAGATAGGAATACATGAAGTGGCATCAAGTCGTGATCGTGTTGAGGAAGAGAGCCAAACAGGAGAAAACTCTGAGGGGTTACCTGGTTTTCTTCCTTCAAATAATAAGCAGGCTAAAAGAAAGTCTATGGTGGAAACCCGAGCCCTGCTTGTGAAGGCCAAGGATTTGTTGAAAGCTCCATATTGTTGCATGTGGAGGGAAGCAAACATAACACAGGACACTGGTGCCCGAAATTACTCACCTTCAGTTACCAGAAAGCCGGAACTTGTTGAATAAATGGGCTTGGCCCATATTCTAATAATCTAATAAATCCTAGTCTCATACTATATGTTATGTTGCATTATATTATAGTCTCATACGGAATATTTACTATAAGTTGACTCAACTTAAATAGGTGGACTTTGTGTGCACCAATTGAGAAGTTGAGAGGAGGATGACTGGGTGCCACACGCGTGCGCCGCCGCCGCCGCCGAGTCGAGCCGTGGCATGGCGTGCGTCGTGACGTGTCGTGCCGTTTGGTCCGGTTTTGTGACTCATTGGATTCGTTGAACCTGGACGCTACGGTAGAAAAGGAAACGTTGTAACGTCAGACTTGAAGGGAATTGATTTCCCGAGATTCAAGCCTGTCGGTTGGCTTTCCCTTCCCAGTTCTCGGTTGAGTACCGTACGATTCTTCCCCGTCGTCGCGACTGCTCATCTTCTTCCCGGCGCGTCTCCGTCCCTATCTTCTTCCCGGCGATCCAGTACAATCTTCTTCCCGGCGATTCAGTACACGTAGGCTTCTTCTTCCCGTTCCCGGCGAAGTACACACGCATGCCTTCGTCTACTTCCCGGAGAACCGTTCGAGGGACGGCACTGCGTACATCTTCCTACATCGACTGTGGTCCACGACTTCGAGCAACTCACTATGACGACTAGTGGGAATGGAGCCGCCAGTGCCTCTAGCATAGGTCCCTCCGCAGGGTATAATTTCATCTCTCTGCTCATCTTGTTCTTGATGTTATATCTTTCTGATAGCAGTAATGATGTTACACACGCCGTCACATATTTGTCATTATATTTCTAGATTAAATTAAATCTGAAAATATCTAATTATCGTACATCCAAAAACCTGATTGTAGGCAATTTTCATTTTCTGTTAGAGGTTTTGCTGCTGCACTTAAACCGAATGATTTTGATGGTACAAACTTCAAGAGGTGGCGTGCAAAAATGATATTGTGGCTTACTGTCATGAATTGCTATTACGACGCGCAGGGGAAGCCCGAATAGTATACTCCTGATGAGGAGAAATGGTTCGAGGCGGCCAATAACTGTTTCGAGGCGCCGTAATTAGCGCAATTCATGCCAAGTATGAGGACAACTATATCATTTGCAAGACGGCCAAAGAATTATGGATGCTCTTGAGGCTCAGTTTGGTGTTTCTGATGCTGGGAGTGAGGTGTACATCATGGAGCAGCTGTATGACTACAAGATGGTTGATAACCGTCCAGTAGTGGAACAGACTCATGAGATACATGCACTGGCAAAAGAACTCGAACAATTTCCCTGTGTTTTACCTGACAAGTTCGTGGTTGGCGGTATTATCGCTAAGTTTCCACCTTCTTGGAAGGATTTTTCTACTTCTCTAAAACACAAGAGAAAAGAGTTTAGCGTTGCTGAACTTATTGGAACTCTTGATGTTGAAGAGAAGGCGAGAGCAAAAGACACACGTAGAAAGGGAGCAGCGGAGTCTTCCGCAGCCAACATGGTGCAGAAGAAAAATAATAATGCATCACATAATAAGAAGAAGAAGAACAAGAACAAGCAAGAGAACGACTCAAAGCCAAAACAGACAACCATTTTTAAGAAGAAAAAGAAGGAGGTTGTTTTGTTTGCGGTAGCGACGAGCACTGGGCAGGTTCGTGCCCAAACCGCAAATTTCAGCAAGGAAAGAAATCTCCAAATATGGTTATTAGTCAAACAGAGGGAGGAACATCTGGGTATGGTAATTATTTACCTATTGTTCTTTCAATTTGTCATTCGCCTGAGTGGTGGATAGACAGTGGTGCTAATATTCATGTGTGTACTGATATTTCTTTGTTTTCTTCTTATCAGGTCGGCGGGACTGGATCTTTGCTGATGGGAAACGGATCACATGCGCATGTTTTTGGTGTTGGTACAGTCAATCTGAAGTTTACTTCGGGAAAGACGGTGCTGTTAAAGAACGTGCAGCATGTCCCCTCTATCAAAAAGAATCTAGGTAGCGGCTCTCAATCATGTCGAGATGGTTATAAAATTGTGCTTGAGGCTAATAAATGTGTACTGTCTAAGTATGGAACATTTGTTGGTAAAGGTTATGACAGCGGAGGCTTGTTCCTCTTTTCTTTGCATGATGATGTGTGTAATAAAGTTGTGAACAATGCTATTATTTTAGATGAGTCTAATATTTGGCATTCGCGACTTTGTCATGTAAACTTTGGTTGTTTAACGCGGCTAGCAAATCTTAATTTAATCCCAAAATTCAACTTGGTCAAAGGTTCTAAATGCCATGTATGCGTTCAATCGAAGCAACCCCGCAAGCCTCACAAGGCTGCTGAGGCGAGGTTCTTGGCACTGTTAGAACTAGTCCATTCCGATTTATGCGAGATGAATGGTGAGTTGACCAAAGGTGGCAAAAAATATTTCATGACTCTTATAGATGATTGTACTAGATTTTACTACGTGTTCTTATTAAAAACAAAAGATGAAGCGTTACATTATTTTAAGACCTATAAAGCTGAAGTAGAAAATCAACTTGAAGGAAAATTAAACGGTTAAGATCCGATCGAGGAGGAGAATACTTTTCAAATGAATTTTCTGATTTCTGCGTAGAACATGGGATTATTCATGAAAGGACACCTCCATACTCACCACAATCCAATGGGATTGTCGAAAGAAAGAACCGCACTCTAACTGAGTTGGTTAATGCCATGTTAGAGACAGCGGGGTTATCTAAGGAATGGTGGGATGAAGCTATTTTGACTGGATGTCATGTTCTGAATAGAGTTCCTACAAAGAATAAAGAAATCACACCATTCAAGGAATGGGAGAAGAAAAGATTAAATCTCTCTTATTTGCGTACTTGGGGTTGTTTGGCCAAAGTGAATGTGCCAATAAACAAAAAGCGCAAACTCGGACCTAAAACTGTTGATTGTGTGTTCCTTGGTTATGCTATTCACAACGTTGGGTATAGGTTCTTAATATTTAATTCTGGAGTACCTAACATGCATGTTGGTACTATAATGGAATCCAGAGATGCTACATTTTTTTAGAATGAATTTCCAATGAAGAAAGAACCTAGCACTTCTAATCATGATTCTGTAATTTCCCACGAGCTTTTTATTCCGATAGAACAAAATGAGGAACCCCATGTGCATGATCCAGAAGAAGGTATCTCTATAGTCACTCGAAAGAGTAAGACACAAAGGACTGCAAAGTCTTTTGGTGATGACTATATTGTGTATCTTGTGGATGACACACCAACGACCATTAAAGAGGCATATTCCTCTCCTGATGCTGACTCTTGGAAGGAAGCAGTAAGGAGTGAGATGGATTCAATTATGTCTAATGGAACTTGGGAAATTGTTGAACGTCCTTATGGTTATAAACCTATAGGATGCAAATGGTTGTTCAAGAAAAAGCTTAGGCCTGATGGTACAATTGAAAGGTACAAGGCAAGGCTTGTGGCCAAGGGTTATACCCAGAAAGAAGGAGAGGATTTCTTTGATACTTATTCACCAGTTGCTCGTTTGACCACAATTTGAGTGCTACTTTCTTTGGCAGCCTCTCATGGTCTTATCGTTCATCAGATGGAAGTTAAGACAACTTTCCTTAATGGAGAATTAGATGAGGAGATCTATATGGATCAGCCAGATGGATTTGTAGCAAATGGTCATGAAGGCATGGTGTGTAAATTATTGAAGTCTCTATATGGCCTCAAACAAGCTCCTAAGCAATGGCACGAGAAGTTCGACAGAACTTTAACATCTGCTGGCTTTATTGTAAATGAAACTGACAAATGCGTGTATTATCGGTATGGTGGGGGTGAAGGTATAATATTATGCTTATATGTTGAGGACATATTAATTCTGGGAACTAGCCTTGATGTGATCAAGGAAGTTAAGGAATTTTTGTCTAGCAACTTTGAAATGAAGGATTTGGAAGAAGCTGATGTTATTCTTAATGTCAAGCTACTAAAGGAAGGTGATGGTGGGGTTACTCTTGTGCAATCCAACTATGTGGAGAAAGTCTTAAGTCGCTTTGGATACAATGACTGTCAGACTGCTCCTACACCTTATGATCTTAGTGTGCTATTGAGAAAGAATCGCAGAATAGCAAGGGATCAATTAAGATACTCCCAAATAATTGGTTCTCTCATGTACTTGGCAAGCGCTACAAGGCCTGATATCTCTTTTGCTGTGAGCAAGCTTAGCCGGTTTGTTTCAAATCCGGGAGATAATTATTGGCGTGCTCTTGACAGAGTAATGCGCTACCTAAAAGATACAATGAGTTATGGCATTCACTATTCCGGGTACCCCAAGGTACTGGAGGGATATTGTGATGCAAATTGGATATCTGATGCTGATGTGCTATATGCCACAAGTGGATATGTATTTCTACTTGGAGGTGGCGCTGTTTCATGGAAGTCTTGCAAGCAGACTGTCTTAACGAAGTCCACCATGGAAGCAGAACTCACATCATTAGACACCGCTAGTGCTGAAGCTGAATGGCTTCGTGAACTTCTAATGGATTTACCGGTAGTAGATAAACCTATACCGGCTATTTCCATGAACTGTGATAATCAGACTGTGATAGTCAAAGTAAACAGTTCAAAGGATAACATGAAGTCCACAAGGCATATAAAGAGGCGGTTAAAATCTGTCAGAAAATTGAGAAACTCCGGAGTTATAGCGTTGGATTATGTTCACACGTCTAAAAATCTGTCAGATCAATTTACTAAGGGACTATCACGTAATGTGATAGACATTGCATCGAGAGAGATGGGCTTGAGACCCACCTAAAGTCCGTCATAGTGGTAACCTGTTCTATGTGATCGGAGATCCCGTGAAGTAGAACAGTGAAACAAGCTAGTGATGGATTGAGAGGAAAGACCCTTAAAAGGTCCATGTCTGGTGCATATCTTTCCTAGCTGTATGGCAGGTTGGTTCATTCCTTAATGTGATCCGAGTGACTTTTTCAAAGCATGGATGTTGTCCTACAGAACATCTTTAAGGAACACACTTATATGAGTTCGACTACTAGTCATAGTCTATGAGATGTGGGTAATCTCTAGATACTCATGAAAGGCCCAGGAGTTTCACTTATATGCTCCAAATAGAGGGATACTCTAGATACCTAGTATCAGTTAAGAGTCTTGATGAAACTTGTATCGCACAAAACTGTCAATTCAAGGCATAGTCCATTGTATAGTTGTGAACAAGTGTAGTCATTGCTCTAGATGGATGTTCAACTTAACAGTCTCCATCGAAACACTGATATATCAAACAACAGAGAAGTAAAAACATTACTATGAGGTCTAGGGTTTTGGTGGGATTATTGAATAAATGGGCTTGGCCCATATTCTAATAATCTAATAAATTTTAGTCTCATACTATATGTTATGTTGTATTATAGTATAGTCCCATACGGAATATTTACTATAAGTTGACTCAACTTAAATAGATGGACTTTGTGTGCACCAATTGAGAAGTTGAGAGGAGGATGACTGGGTGCCACACGCGCGTGCCGCCGCCGCCGAGCCTAGGCGTGCCGTGTCGTGCCGTGCCGTGTGGTTTGGTCCAGTTTTGCGACTCATTGGATTCATTGAACCTGGACGCTACGGTAAAAAAGGAAACACTGTAACGTCAGACTTGAAGGGAATTGATTTCTCGAGATTCAAGTCTGTCGGTTGGCTTTCCCTTCCCAGGACCCGTTTCTTTCTATATACTCGCGACATTCCTTCTCGGTTGAGTACCGTACGATTCTTCCCCGTCCAGCCTTACTAATGGGAATGAAGCCGTCAGTGCCTCCAGCACGTCCCTCCACAGGGTATAATTTCATTTCCCTGCTCATCTTGTTCTCGATGTTATATCTTTCTGATAGCAGTAATGATGTTACACACGCCGTCACATATTTGTCATTATATTTCTAGATTAAATTAAATCTGACAATGTCTAATTATCGTACAGAACTAACTCCAGGTTCAGCTAATGAAAGAACAGAGCAAGCAGCAGTCCCTGCACTTGATTATTTCAAGATAGAAAGCTGCAAGAACCTAAAACTGTATCCATATATCCCACTGTGCAAAGAGTTCTTCATCAAGGATAGTAGTCTCGATCTGAATCGTATGGAACAGGAGTCACCTTCTGGAATGTACGAATGGGAGTCTATTTCTGGAAATTTTCGGAAACTCAAGATGCAACCTTACAGCTTGGAGCTTCTTCGTCGACTATTGCTTCTAAGCAAATCATCACTACAGGAACTTGAAATTGGTGGCATCGAGTATATCGACTTGCAGAGTTGCAGTCGACATCAACTGTAGACGAAATGATCAGATTGGAAAAAGTGACTATATCAGATGAGCGTCCAGAAGCAAAATGGGGCCACATTTTAAACGACCTCTGCCGTGGTAATATTTCATATGTCAGTACAAGACAGGTAAGTTGCCCCTATATTTTTTTTTAAGTAAATCCCTCTTTTCTTTTCTGGAATTCAATAAAGATCTAATCCAATTATGCATTGCTAATCTATCAACCCTGTTCTCGCATGGACTACAATTTCAAGAGAGACAAGCATTCTAAGTGCCCATCCCAGCCTTTGCAGATCACAGAGATTCCAAGCTCTGCACCCCCCCCCCCCCCCCCCCCCCCCCTGAATATGCAAACTTGTATATGTAAGATTATATATTATGCTAAACTAGACCAAAGAATTTTCATTATTTCTTATGTAATTATTGCACAATTAAAGGTTGGCCCCTGCTGCAAATTTAGTGAAGCTCCGCCACTTAACAAATTCATAGGGTTATATAAAATTATGTTTTGTAATGACAGAGGTGGATAATTTAGATACGAATTCAGAGTGTTATTTTGATTCATCTTTAATAATGATAGATATGGGTAATTTATGTGCAGAATTAGGGAGTTATTTAACATACTTTTTATAATGGCATGGATTGATAATTTTTAGAAAAATGAATAGATCCAATGGTTATTATTAGTGATGACGATTGGAGTCTTACAAAATTATACATGGTGGCACATAGCCTTATACATTGTGGCATCATGATTATTGCAAGAATATTGAGGACTTATCTTCTTATTTTCTAGTGTCTCTCATGGGGATTAAATTTTGGAGCCTCCAATTAGTAATAGTAAGATAACATTTTAAGCTAATATTCAGTTGCAACTTGATAAGATATTAAGATCTGTTAGTATAATATTTTTTTTTACGGTCAAAGGGGGGGGGAGTTGTTCCCCACCTGATTTTATAAGAGCCCCTTGGGCCAAAATGATAGTACAGATTACATGGGGAGAGTCTTGAGAGACCTATATATATACTAGTATATTTGCCCGTGCTAACGCTACGGGTTATATTAATCATTATTAGAGATAGATGAGGTGTATAGAATCATCATTTACTCATTTGTGTTATATTAGTCATTATTAGAGATAGAGGATGATGCATATAATCATCATTTACTCATTTACATGAGAGACATTGTTGCATAAACTTGCAATCTAGCTCGCCTACTAAATGAGAAACGGTCATTCACCAGTTCACTTCTTTGTGTGAACGAGGATGTTCTCTCTAGCCTATAAATACAACATTCCCTCTTCTCATCAGTCGTTACTCATCAATCAAACATCCTTGAGTTGTTTAAAATGGAAACATTATCGTCGTGGTGTCTACTCCCTTTCTCTTGTGATCCGTGACCATGCTCCCTTCAGCGAAGCGTGCCATAGAGCCGGTCGTCGACGAGATGGCGATGCGCGTCCACCCCACCCAGGAAGCGGAGCGACGCCGCTAGGACGTCATTGGCTACCTACTCCTCGACGGTGAGAACACATTTTACTTCATCATATTGAGAGTGGCTTTAGAGCATGTAGGCCCTAATTGTATTAAAAATTAATGATATTTGTGTTGGAATATGCCCTAGAGCTAATCATGTAGATGATTATATTCCGGTTGTATCCATGACTAATAAAGTGTTCTGAGAATATCCATTATAGACAACTAGTATTGATTGACAATTATGTGAATTGTTTGTGGAACTCAATTACTTGAATGGTTATTCTAAAAGTTGTCCCTGGTCGGCATTCTTGTAAGAGCACACTTGAATATTAGACCAGCACATGTATTAGTTGATGGCTATGTTTCACAAGTCATAGACATGGAGATGTCAAACTAATAATGTGGGCACATGTGAGACATGTAGGCTGGACTGACCCAACAAGAGAAAGTCTCTATTCATGTCATGTACGTTATGTCCTTAGACCTGAGATTGTGGTATGTATTCAAGATGTGAAACGATCTACTTAGAGACTATCAAACGCTACTCCGTAATTGGGTAGTTATAAAGGTGGTCCTTGGGTGGTCGGGAAACATGCTGTGAGACATAGACAATCAAGATGGAATTTGCCCCTCTCTTCGTGAGAGAGATATCACTGGATCACTCATGTGATTGGATCAACAAATGCATGGCCGTGCTTGGGTTAAGTGTTAACCCACGAGTTGAACCATATATCGAGTGGCAAAGGGAATAACTTGTACATAGTCATAGTGGTTCGTCTGATATGATCATAGCGTATGCATAGGAGTTGACACACCTTGCTAGAGGCCGCTATCAACTATTGGTCGAGTAAGAGTACTTGGACCATGTCTATGTATGTGTGAGCCCATAGGGTCGCACGCTTAAGGGGTTGGAAGCCTAATTCGGGTTGGACCCGAATTAGACTAGGTTTAGGGTTTCTAATGGGCCTCCACCGTGGGAGCTCGTTAGGACGCCTATATAAGCAAGGGGTAGGCGCGGGGCGAATTGATCAACGCCTTTTGGCAGCCGCCGTCGCCTCCCCACGCTCGCGCCTTTTTGCTCCTCGCGGACCTAGCAGTCCGGAGGCGCAACGCTTCCTCCCTGCACGTGTGGGATTCCTCGGAGGTGCTGCATCTGGAGCACAAGGACGAACCGCGCGAAGGGGACGTTGAGACGGACGACCACGCAACTGCACTGCCTGCTGCGACGCGCACGACCACATCAAGTCGTCTTCCGCTGCACCTGCGCGTCTAGTGGTAATCCCGTAACCTGTAACTAGCAGTAGATCTTGGTTTATGAGGTCGAAAAGTTTTGTTTTCCGGCTAGCGTAGCAACCTCGTATTCCTACAATTTGAGTCCTTTAATAGTAGTGGATATGCTGTAAAAAAAATTCATACTAAGTACTTCACTCACCCCGGTTGCCCGCACCCGCAGTGCCGCGTCGTGGATGCTCTCGTGAATGCAGCCGGAGGCAACCCATTGACCGGTGGGGGAGAAGTGGGCGGTGGTGGTGATCGTCGGTGGCTGGGGCAGCACGTGCGGTCGTCGGTGGCCGGGGCAGGGCAACGCATGGCAGGACTGCGCGGGCGATGAAGGTGTGGGCATCGCGGGAGGATGGTGACATATCCTACAAGAATTCATTCATCAGCACCTATTGGAATTTTCCAAAATTATACTAAAATAAAAAAAATGCTTGTATTACAATTCCCAAACCCTAGAGATACCTAAATCATCTAGTCAAACTTGAGTTGCGTGTAAAGAGGGAATCAAAGATTACTTATACAGAGAAATATGAAGTCTGTCAAATTATCTTATATTTTATTTATCCTACATCTTGCTACAACCTGTTTAGATTCCAAAACTTTTGAATGTAAACTTTTACATCTCAAATCTTTACAGGTAGTTATTAGATGGTTAACAAATTTTTTGGGCTGTTGCAAATCTCTCTCCCTCCTCTCTATATCTCCAGCACAGCCCCGACAAAATTTTACAATGTTTTGGACCTCTAAGGTCCTACATTCTAAATCTTTACGTGCCTCACTTTACAGACCCCTGTTTAGATCCATTCTCCAAAAAAGTGCCCAAAACTAAAAAAAAATAGAATTTTGGGAGCATCTAAACAGGCTCACTTCGTAACCTTTTGCTACCTACATATACACTAAAGTATATGCTACTAATTCAGCAAATGTGTATTGGTGTCAACAGGGGAACCCATGCTCAGTGGACGTTTAAAGATGAACATGCAGTCCAATTTAATATACTAAATTGCATTTTTTTATCAATAAGAAAGCCATAGCTTAACAGAAATTATAGCAACAGAAACAATAATTTCGATAAGCATGCAAAAAAGAAGAAGAGATAAGCATGAAGACCATCTCGATGGCCTCTCATGCTAACAAGAAAATGAAACAACATTTACCTACCAAACCATATGTGATATCATAGATCCTATAGGTCCATACAAAAGGTTAGTACTGATCTGGGCAAGGTAGGGTTCATTGACCTTGAGGTGTGAGGCCTACATGGCTTTCTTGAGGCTTTAATTTACAATAGACATGGTATGTCTGGTTTCTCAATCACAGGATGGAGGCAGCCATGTGTCTATCATGTCCTCCGCTGATTACACCAGGTGACCAGCAACCGAGGACCAAGAGCAAGCTTGCAGTGAAGGGCACACTGCAAGCAACGGACAGGTGAAGGAGATCAGTAAAAAGTTGATTTTCATATTGGAAAAGTATGGATAGAGAGAATATACTATCATGAAAGCAACTCTAAATTTGCAAAGACGTAGATACAACTGTTGCAGCTGCGACTGTGGATGTGGCTGCTGACCTCCTCAGCGTGCACTGTATGTAGTTACAATAGGAAATGGTTGTTGCAGTTAATGTTTAGTTGCAGCCAAACAGGCTGGTAATCTTTTGAAGGAATATCTTAGCTTTCCTTTTCTCCGTGTCATAGAAACTCAAGATTCCCATTCTAGCACCTATATATCTTGAACAAGGGTTGCAATGCACTAACAAATTGTGAAGTGTGAACTGCACAAGACATAAAATGAAATTGATAAAATAAGAACCTGAGTGATGTGATCGAATAAGCACAATGATCTGCAAATTTGTTCTAGATAAAAGGTTTATCCGACTTAGTATAGATCAGTATAGCGTACTCTACAAATCTGGATCTACAGAATCCAGCCGAGAGATAAAAAAAGAGCAAATAAAAATGGATCACATATATTAACATTTCGCTTCAAAGAATGCAGAGCTTATAAAATAAAACGTTATTTTTTTACCAAAAGTTGTCGCCATATTGTCGTAGTTCATGCAAAAGCCTGACATGATACTTGGTGAGGTGGGATGACATGCATACTGCTAAGTTAAAGAATGTGTAGTTGAAGCCCTATAGGTGGATATATATGATTGAAGTAGTTGACTACCACATGGAATCTCTCTATAAACAACAGTACTGTCAGCGGTGATCTTTTCTTTCTTACCTATACTAATTAATATAGGTGAATTTTGGGCAGATCGAAATGAATCTTCGTGAGTTGTTGAACCATAAAATTCTGTAACCTCGCACATGGCGCACGTACATGATGCACGTCCGTTTCTCGTGAGTGAGTTTTTTTTAAACAAACACGTTGCCGAGCCACATGTATCATGTATGTGTGTGTGAATGGATCAAATTAACCTGCACGGAGCTCGACGCTCTCGTCGGGCAGGCCCAAGCGCAGGTCCCGCAGCACGGTGGCGTCGGCGGTCGCCTCCGCGACGTCAACCCCGCGGCCGCTGCACAGCACCTTCGGCTCGCCGGCCACGTTGGCCACCACCTCCCCGGCCAGCGGGTAGTACACCACCAGCGTCTTTGCCAGCGCCGCCTTGAGGACCGCGGTCGGGTGGTGGTTGCGGTCGCCTGGGTTCTCGTAGCAGATCGAAGAAGACGCCGACGTCGATGTGCAGCAGGAGGAGGTCCAGGTTTGACAGCGGCAGTCGGTGCTCCTGCACCGGCAGCGTCGGTGCCACCGTTGAGACGGCCGTGATGGTCTGCCGCGACAACGTGGACGTCGGTCGCATTGGCGTCGGCTTGGCGAGGTCGACAGAGGTCCGACCGGCGGCAGCCTGGATGAGATCCTCCTCTGCGTATGGGATTGGAGGTCGTGATTGAGTGAGATGGTGATTGAAGGTCGGGATTGGGGGAGGATCGTGCGTGATTAGCGGGAGCGTGGATGAGATCCTGCACATACGCATCTTTGTTTCCTTATTATTTGGACTGATGGGCGTGGGTGAGAAGGAGGGTGGGAGCCTGGTTGTGGGGTCAGTAGGTGAGATCCGGCTTCCTACTCTAAAAAGAAGATTTCAATTATAATAGAGATATGATGTACAGAAGGAAGAGAGGAATAGGAGCCCTGTCTTGCCATCAAGAAGATGGAGCACCAGACGTCGGCAGATTGGACTGAAGATTGAGTGTTTAGCCTGCCATCCCTCTGTAGTTTGTTACAGTTTATTTCGATTGAAATTTTTATAGGTTGAACTTTTATTTTGTTTCCTAAAGGGAAAATTGTCTTTCCTAACCACAGGCTCTGTAAATTTGAGGGGTAGACATGGTTAGTTCTTTAAAATCCTCTTTGAGTTAGAGCCAGATTCGAATTGAATGGAATATTAAAAAAAAATGGAGGGGAAAAAGAAAGAAAGCCCAGCAGCTCCTTGTCAGTTGTCACCTTGTTCCCCACTACACTTCTTTTTCGCCCTTTTTGCCCTGCTGCTGCGCTGCTTGGTTGCAGGCATAATTAACTTTTAACAAAGGTCAAAATATTCTTATGAAGATCCCAATATTAAAATGACTGGGAATATTTTTGAAGTCTTTTTAGGACGGAGGGAGTAAAATAACTATATATGTGACATGAAATTAATTGCTACACGTCCAACAGTGCCATACGACTCCAGTGCAACGGAGTGTATGATTGGGCTGTGATTGTGGTCTGATGAGACTTGGGCTGGTCCTATATGTAGCAATGTAATAATATTGTAATAATAATATTCTTAGTATTTTATAGTTTTCAATCTTGCACGTGGTACAACGCAGGTGTCTCTTTTCCGTGCAAGAAGACCAAAGCGTGGGTCTGTCACTAGTTGTTCCAGTAACTTCTCTCTTCTATATCAATACCTTGACTACGAAATTAAGCATCTAATTATCCAGAATCTTGAACAAATCGAGAGAGCAGAGGAAGCAATAAGTGAACAGCGCAACTTGGCCCAATATCAGCAACTGCAGTCACTGAGTATGATGTGGTCCAGCAGCAGTTTAACACACAATTCAAGCATAGTTAATGACACTGCGGTTCTTCAAAATCTTCAGCCTCCAGGAAATCTAAAAAATCTTATAATTCAAGGCTATAGGGGTGTTACATTTTGCTCTTGGATGATGGATATCAGTTCTCTTCTCCCAAATCTTGTGTCAGTTGAGCTGTCTGACGTGATGAACTGTGAGCACATCCCTTCATTGGGTCAACTAGCAAACATGGAAGTGCTGCACATCTCAAATTGAGAGCATTTAGGAAATTGAGAGAACTTACAATAGAGAGAATGGATAACCTGGAGTGGATTACAACACTTGCAGCTGATGACGATCAGCAGCTTCAGAAAAAACATGAAGATGAAATATTTCCTAGTCTCCAAGTTCTTGCCATTATAAACTGCCACCAGCTGAGGTTTGTTCCAGTTTTCCCAGGAAGTCCCAGATATACCATTGAAAGGAGCAGCAATGTGCTATCATCAGAGCAATACATCGGAAGTTCAAACTTGACATCATGGACCATGGAAATAAAGAACTGTGGCTTCTCTCCAGTTGACCGCAATCTTTTTAAGAACACTATTAACCTAGAACAGCTGAGTTTTCATTCTTGCATTGATCTTATCACCTTGCCAGATATCATTCGGAGTGGTTGCTCCCTCAAGAAACTTGAGATAGTAGAATGTCCAAATTTGTCTTCTTTACCGGAGTGGCTTGGAGAACTCACGTCACTACAGGAACTGACTGTGCACGCTGCCAAACTGGAGCTTTTGCCTCAATCGATCCGATACCTGACTACTTTGGACACGTTAGTTCTGAAGGCCTGCAACTTCAGAATCCTTGAGCGTTGTATGCTGGGAGAGGACTATGACAATGTCAAACACATCAAACATTTATACACACCTGAGGTAAATTAACAACTTTCATAACTTATTGCGTTGAGGTATTAATATAATTTTTTTAAAAAAATATTGTCATCTATGTGATTCATTAAGGAAATATTTTTTATGATTTGTAATATAGTATAGAAATATACATTATTTATCACTCATGCATACATATATATATGATCTACATGAGTACATGGCGGCAGACAACATATATGTTTACTTAGTGTTTTATTATATATTAACAATGATAGAAGTGAATATTTGTAAACATATATAGGTACACTTTTTGGTCACTTAGCTGTTTTCATCATAATAGTAGATGTCGCCTGTCGGTAATGGCAGGGTGGAGATGAAATGATTATGTTTCATAATGGCAGAGTGGGCAATTAAGATGCAGATTTATGTTGATCCTTCGTGTGTTTTTATAATGGTAGAAGTGGGTAATTTTGTAGAAAATATAGCAGTTCCAATGGCTATTATTATCATTAATGATTAGAGCGTACCAAATTGACGGTATAACCTTTTTGAATTTTGTAAGAATTTCTAGGATTTAGCTTTTTTCTAGCACACTTGTCATGGATTAACGAAGTGTGTCGTGTAAGGACAAACATGGAGGCCTCCAATTAGTAATAGTAAAAGATACCTTTGCATTTTATTTAGCTAAATTCAATTATCCGCAGGATGCTTTTTTCCTTACATCCTGGAGCAATGTTGAATGCCTTACTATTATTTCCTTGTGTTTCTTGAAAACGCAGAGACCTGTTTTTTCCTTCCTGAGAGATGGTCCTCAGATTGTTGAACTACAAATCAAGGATATTTATCATGTGTGCAGAGTAGAGGAAGCAAGTAGTTTTGATTTGAAAGGGAAAAAGGATATACGTTCACTGAGTTTGGATTGGAGCTGTGGTTATAATGGAGGCTTACCTAATAAGCATGTTTTAGAAAAGCTCCAGCCTAATGGTAGCCTGGAAATACTCCACATAAAGAACTATGCTGGTGATGATTTCCCTCACTGGATGTCTGCACTTACAAACCTTGTGAAACTGGAGCTCTCTGATGTGCAAATTGCGCATCTGCATTTGGATCAGTTACAGAGCCTTGAAGAGCTGCACCTTTCACGGGTGCAGAGCCAGTCAAATAAAGTTAGCATTTGGTGCACCGAACCGCTTAGAAAGTTCAGAAGAATTACCATGTCTGAATTAACAAACCAGGAGTTGCAAATATCCAGGGTGGGCCTCGGTAGCGATGAAAAATTGCTTCCAAGTCTTCAAGATTTGGAGGTATACCGTTGTTCTGAGTTGAGATTCCAACCATCAGTCCCAAGGAGCAGCAGGTACATTTTATCTGGCAGGGAAAGACGACCAGGTGAAGACCTGTGTCCATCTTTCCAGCGGACCATGGGGTCATCCGACCCTACGCCGTTATTCTCCAAAATGGAGATATCCAACATGGAGATCGAGCACAGCCAACCATTGTCTTCCGTGCCATGGGAGGGTCTTGGTAAATCTGATGTTGTGGAATTGATTATCGACCAGTGTGTTGATAGGATGCCTTTGCCAGAGGGCATTCGGGGATGGCTATCCCTCCAAAAACTGGAGATATTGAATTGTGAGAATATTTCAACGCTGCCAGAGTGGTTGGCCGAGATCACCTCCCTCCAGGAGCTTAATGTGGAGGCCCACTTTATGAGAATCATACCAAAATGCATCCAACAGCTCACCGGACTGCAGACCTTGACCTTGTCAAAATGTACAGCGGTGCTTGTGAAAAGGTGCAAATTTGGAGACGATAAAACCAAGCTGGCACATATTCCAAACGTGAGTATAGAGCAGGCAAAATATAATTAAAGTATGAAAAATAGAGTCAGAGAGTGACCAGTCCCCCACCGTCGTCAGCGGCCATGGATGCTAGGAAATTTGAGTCTAATAAGATAAGAGGCTTCCTGTTTTATCCCTTTCTTGTAATGGAGTATTGCGAGTATGACCACTGTTTCATGTGACCAAGGCCAGCTTTCCCACTTTTCAGGGTCTAGAGTCGAGTTAGAAAGAAGCTATTGGGCTCGTTCTTGCTCGGTTTCTGTAAGCCGGCGACGAGGTCCAATTGGTCATTTCTTTTTTCCCTGTCCACTATGAGTTGAAATGTTAAGTTAAGATCATATAAAGTACTCCCTCTATCCTAAATTATAAGTCATTTTAAAAATTTTAAAAAATCAATGCATCTTAAGTTTGACTAAGATTATAGAAAAAATTATAAGGATTTATGATATTAAATATGTATACTATAAAATATAATTGATGAATAATCTAATGATACTTAGTTAACATCATAAATGTTACTCCCTCCGTTTCAATTTATAATTCGTTTGACTTTTTTGACCCTAACTTTGACCACTCGTCTTATTCAGAAAATTTGTGCAAACATAGTCAAATTTAAGTCATTCATGTAGACTATTTATTAAATAAGTAAGCCACACCAAAAGAAATGTCATTTTGCACAAAAATTTAAATAAGACGAATAGTCAAACTTAGAGTTCAAAAAGTCAAACGAACTATAATTTGGAACGGATTAAGTATTATATTATTATATAAGTTTAATTAAAATTTAAATGGTTTGACTTTCCAATATTTTTGTAATGTCTTATAATTTGGGAGGATGGAGGGAGTATATAACTCGCTGCAGCTAGCCAACTATTGTCCTCATCTTTGCTCCTCTTGTATAGATTTTCCTTGTTTTGACGAGTTCCAAGCCTGGGTTCCTTTGCATCCAGTCATGAGTCTTGACCCTCCTATGCTTTTTTTATGTAGTGTGCTGGTACATCTCTTTGTAAATGCTCCACTTGTCACTACTGATGAACTCGACATACAGATAGATTGGGCCTGCTCTGTTCAAAATGTGACGGAGCTGAAGTACCAATCACGTTGCTGCCGTAGTTGCTTCTGTTTTCCTAGCAGCTCTCATCCTGTGTTTAACATTTCCCTTCGGTATCAATATTCTCCAGCATTGGAGAAGGTACCACGTTCTGATCTGCATCGTGCTACCATCGTCTCAACGTATGGTATCCACGTTGAATCATGGGTTTTTTTGATTGAAACCATTGTAATTTTTAAAATTTGGAGAAACACCGTTACTATTCGCTTATTTTGAGATGTGCCATTATAATTCTTTGTTTTCCAAAAAAATGTCATAGAATACGTATAAAGACACCTCGAGCCCACCAGCAGTCGTATAGAACAATGTATATTTCACAGCAACCTCTCCCCTCTGTCATTGACGCGTGGGCCCTATCTGTCATCTTCTTCTTCCTCCTCCGGTCATCTTCCCTCGCTGAGCTGCAGCCATGGCCGTTGATGGCGTCATGGCGAGCTGCCGCCGCGGTTGCCACACGGTCACGCTGGCACGTCTAGGCCGCGAGCTCCGTGCGCCGCTGAGGCCACAAGCATGCCGGCTGGTAGCTTCGCGCGCCGCCGCGCCTGGGCTGCAAGCTCCGTGCGCCGCCCATGATGCGTGCTCTGCGCGACGCCCATGTCCCAAGCTCCGCATCGGCAACATGCTTCACTGACCGCGTGTGTTCCGCCGGCGGCCGCGAGCTCCACGCTGCCCGTGCGAGCCCGAGCCACGAGCTCCGTGTGCCGGCCGCATGCTCCACCGACCGTACAGTGCGCCCACCGCCGGCCAGTCGTCCGCATGCTGCTGCTGCCTACCGTCCGCGCGCTGCTACTGCTTGCCTGCTGATGCTGGCTTGCTGCTGCTGCTTGGCCAAATGCAGCTGGTGCTAGTCAAGTACGGGGACGGTCGGACGGATGCTCCAGAAGTGAAGATAAGGATGGGAGGAAGATGAAGATGACGAGTAGGGTCCACACGTCAGTGACAGAGGAGAGAGGTAGCAGGGAAATATACGTCGTCTTATACACTGCAGCTGGGCCCAAATCGTCTTTATATGTATTTTGTGACATTTTTGTGGGAAGAAAAAAATTGTAATGGCACATCTCAAAATAGGTGAATAGTAATGGTGTTTCTCTAAACTTGAAAAATTGCACTGGTCTCAATCTAAAAAACCCTTGAATGGATACCCAAAAAACAGAATTTTAAAAGCATACATCAGTGGATACCATCCTCCCACGTATGGTATCCAACAAAGATAGCAAAAGGATAAGAAGCGAAGCATGTTTTGTTACCTTTGGCGGTTGATTTTGTTGTTAGAGAAAATATGTATCCATGACAAGTGATACAAATACATTGGTGGTGGTCATCGACCCCAGGAACATGTACACCTTGATGGCAGAATACGGTTCTGTTTTCACAACATTGAGCATATGCATTTCTAATTTTGTTAATTTTAAGCAGTAGGGGCTTCTTGCCCCTCCTGATTCCTCAGAAAACATTGGACATATGCATTCACAGTCACAGATCCAATTAATCTAGGGATGCAATCATTGAGATGGATTAGGGAATAATCGCACAAGAAACAGCACCACGCTCCACACATTGTTATGGGATCAATTTATCTGTTTCTGTTCTGCCAACCTTCTCTCACGCTTATCCTCCATCCCCATCTCTTTTTGCCAGGGCACGGCGGACAGCTAGGCCCGCACCGCGCGTCGCCTATCCCATTCCTACACCTACTGCTGCTAACCTCGATCTCCTCTGCTGTTCGTTCCTTGACACACCTGGTGATTTGGAGCACCTTGGGGATAAGGATAGCTCTTTACGACTTTACCAGATATATGGTATCTGCTAAAATATATAATATCTATATTTTGTATCCATTTCTGACATGGATACTAATGTATGCTTTTAAAATTCTGTTTCAGTATTTTTCTTTATCCGATCTCAGATCCATATTCGATAAACATATAGAATATCCGACATTTATTCATATCCACGAAGAACAAGATGTAATGAATCTATTTAAAAGTACTTGCTTGTTTAAACTCTTCTGCAAAATACAATGATACACAATTTTTTTTGTATTTGAAGAGAAAATGTACTCTTTTCATGAATTATGACTAATT
>CM039125.1:7973576-8004198 GCA_022036555.1 Microstegium vimineum | reverse complement strand
TTACTCCGTATTTGTTTTCCTTTCCTTCTTTTCTCCTCATTTTTCCGTTCACGATCATACGACTAATGTTTTCCAAATATGGATCGGGATAAAAAACTAAGAAATAATAAATAGGGCTATAAATACAATTTAATACTCCCTCCATTCTAAATTGTAAGTCATTCCAAGAATCTTGGAGAGTCAAAGTTTCTCAAGTTTGACTAAACTTATATAATAATATAATAATATTTATGATGTCAAATAAGTATTATTAGATTCGTTATCAATTATATTTTCATAGTATACTTATTTTATGTTATAAATCTTTATAATTTTGTCTATAATTCTTGATCAAACTTGAGATACTTTGACTCTTCAAGATTTTTGGAATGACTTACAATTTGAAATGGAGGGAGTAGTTCATGATTCGAGACGAGAACTCCAAATAGTTTAGACCATGTAGTCTACTATCACTACGTCGAACAGCTCGAAAGTTCTTCTTGGCCTTGTAGCTTTGCAGATCCACGCATGAAACACATGCCAGATTATTTCCCAAAAATTGAAAAATCAAATACTTATTTGTTTGGAACCAGTCCAATTTGTAGGCCCTTTTTTTGGTTCAAAAACAAAGATTTTGCTAGTCCTCGTAAAGAAACAAAAAAAAATTGCAAAAGAAATGCATGACGGACGGTGCAGGAGAAGGCCCGTGCGGGTGTGCTCCCACTGGGCCCAATGGGCCGAACAACCCCAGACTGAGCATAACTCCGTCCGCGGGCCGCCGCATTAATTCGTTTCACCACGCATGTGCTCTCTCTCTCTCTCTCGCCTCTCTTACCTGCGATGCGACGACGGGGATGCCTACCGCCGCGTCGCCGCCGCCGCCCAACGGAAGGTGCCGAGGCCTTGTCGGTCTCCTCGCCGGCGACGAGCACCCGACCAGGTATTCCATCCCCTTCTCTTCCGTTCCCTTCCCGCTGCGCGAAACCGAGAGCACCCAAACCCTAACTTTATGTGTTATTACTGTGTTCGCCCCCTGATTGTACCGTACCGGGAGTTTAATTAGAAGAAGACCGGGGTATTAAGCGGAATTCGTCCCACTCCAATGCCTCCGCGGGCAGATACACGGCTGTCAGCTGCGAAAGATGCCTTAGTGCACAAACGAAAAAGAGGCCTCCGAGCCCACAGTTGGTGTGTGTGTGTGTGTGACCCCGCGACAAGGGGCACGGATGAATAATAAAAGAGGCCTCTCCGAGCCCACCGTGACCCGTGTGACCCCCCGGGCACGGGGATGAATAAATTAATGCAGCGAAAAAATATCTTCTCCGAGAGAGATGCACAGTCGTAATAAAAAAAGAAAGAAAATAAGCGCTCAAAATTTGAGCGCAATTGTATCTCCCGTGGTGGTGTGCGCTATAGACATTAGCGCACTTGGCTTTTTTGTTTTTGCCTTTTCTGTGTTATATATATATATATGTGTGTGTGTGTGTGTGTGTGTGTGATATTTTGTTTTCTTATAATTAGAACAAACCAAATCCAATACTCCGTATGTGAGAGGCAGCTGCACTGCACCTAAATGTTGTAATCTGCGTGTATGCTTAATTGCTTACAGATTTATAGCGTACATTTAGCTTTCTGTATGTTCATTGACATTTTTAAATCCATTACAAATGGTAACAATGAAAAATACCACTTTAGTCAACTGCACACCTATTGTTACATTGTGTTGCTCATTGTCTTATCTTTATCTGCAATGAATTCCAGCCAGCTTTGGTGCAGGGGCTTCCAAACCAGCCATGGAAGGAGTTCTGCAGTACTGGAAATATTATAGTATTAGTATCCATACACTATCCATTCTCTTTTCATTAAGGAAAAATGTGACCATTGATTCATCAGGAGAAAAATGGAACTTACTAGTGAAGGGTCAATGTGGAAGAACAAAAAAGGCATATATCTTTCAGTTTATTTACCTCATATGAATCATACTTTGTGTTCGGATCCATCTTATTGATGAGAATATGCATATGAGATAGATTATATGTAACAATCAATTTACTACAACATCTGATTAGTTTGGGTATTATTGTGCTTTACTAACTAATTGAAAAAAAAGATACTACATGCAAAATTAAAAATAATCTGCATTGTGAGTGCCCTAAAAGGATTATTTGTCACGTGGGTAATTGGGGCTCAGAAATTGTCCATACATGATATAATTAAACCAAATAGAGAAAAGAGGCACCTTTGATTTGATATAATATACTCCCTCCGTACTAAAAAAGGTGGTCGTTTAGGACATGATTGTGCTTATCAAGGAGTGATTAATAGGGGGTTAGTTTTCCGTGTCTACCCTATTAAATAGGTCGCAGGTGCATTGTATACAACACACTACTCTAGTTGGAGTGGCAAGCTCTTTGTAGTCCAGGAGGTCCCTGGTTCAGTCCCTCTTTGGCGCGGTATTCCGAACTGGCCCTGTTATAGAAACGAAGCGCCATGACATCCTGACATCAGATTATTTTCTTCCAATTCCAAGCAGCTACTTTCTTTGTCCTACGCATTTTTCACCGTTCGCTTGTACTCTGTGTCAGGGAGGCTGTTGGTTCTTTTGAGTCTGAACGCCTAGCTGGATGGTGGGGTGGTACTCTGTCAGGGAGGCTGTTGGTTCTTTTGAGTCTGAACGCCTAGCTGGATGGTGGGGTAGTACGCCGACGTGTGGCGTTGAGGAAGCCCTTATGGCAACACAAATGTTCGCCTCAGGAAAAAAAATCATCGTCCATGTAGATTGTAGCAATATTTTACCCAACATGTGCTAGATCAAGTCTTGTCTTTTCACAGTCCCATTATTACACACATTGCAGCTTCTACAGGAGAAAAGTTTGGAGACAGGGAGTGGAATACTTTGTGCGTGAGAGATAACGAAACAAGCAGACGTGGTGCCGATCAATCAAACGGCAATGTGAAGCCACAACATGTTTCTCAACTGCTGCTTCTATCTTTTGTCAGATGAAGCTCTGCGGAGGCAACGTTAGGTCTGGAGCCAACGTGGATATTGAGATGTACGCCACCCTGTAGCGTTGGGGGAAGACATTAGTCACCTAAACTAGGACTAAACTTTAGTCATTGGGTGTTTGATTTGGGTGACTAAAAGAGGTCTTTTAGTCACTTTTAGTTATGTTGTTTAGCTCCAAAGTGACTAAAAAGTGAGATCATAATTTAGTGACTAGTTGGCTAAAGCTCTTTTAGTCTCATTTAATCATAGTGTTTAGCTAAAAAGTGACTAAATGAGACTAAATTTATGTGACTAAACTTTAGGAGGTGGAAACAAAACATGTCTGCCCTGAGTTGGATCTACAATAAAAGAATATGTGCCTTTGTTTTCTGAGCACTCTGGCCCACACTTCCTGAGATTTGTTTACCAAAGATGATAATAAAGAATTCAAGTCATACTAAGAGCATCTTTAAAATTTTGTCAAATTCTATTTGGCAAATCATGTGATTTGCCAACTCCTAAAACAATATGCCAAGTAAAAAAAGAGGCTCTCTCCAAGAGCTTGCTATTTTGGACTTGCCAGATTAACTCTTCTCTCTGGCACTTTTATAAAGTGAACACAATAAAGAGTTTATGTTTACTAGAGGGTTCTTCCACTTCAATCTCCCGATGGATGTGAAGTCGTATACGCGCGCTCATATTTGCGCGGAGGAAGGAAAAAATTGTCAAGTTTCTATTTTTGTCAAGTTAGGATATCAAACTGTTGGAGAATGTTTTTTTATGTTTTGCCAAAATTTTATGGAGGTCAAGTTAATTTGGCAAACTTTTAAAGATGCTCTAACGATTAAACAAGTTGCTTTGATTGGTACTAAAAGGTAATTGCTTTTTCCTCTCAACCTCCAGTTGAGTGTTCGTCACACCAGAGCAATAGTACTTCGTAGGGATGAAAACGGATCGGATACGAACGAATATCGCTGATATTGTATTTGTTTTCATATTTATGTTCGGTTTCGGATTCGAATACAAATACGAATATATGAGAAATATCGGATAGGATATGATTCGATATCGACATCATAAATATGTCGATTTAAGTATTCGGATATGGATACGGTATCGGATATTAATCTTCGGACTCGGATACGGACAGGTCTAAACTCCTATAAACAAATTCGGTCGAACGGACGGTCGAATAAATATCCGTACCATTTTCATCCCTAGTACTTCGATAAAAAGTTGCTGGCACACCTACATTTCAAGTTACTGCACCATTCTTGTTATAGACATTTTAAGCAAATGTCACTGTCTCAAACTTGTTTCCTTTACTAATACTAAGAAACCTTATACCTTCATAATCATCTTATATAATTAGCGCTGGAGAATGACTGTCTCAACCTGTTTTACAAGGAGTCTCTGTTGTAGGATCCCTGGTATAGTTAATACATAGTGTTGGTCAGTTGCCACTGCGCCTCCAAAATTGGGCTTTTTCTACATCATCCATAATTATTGGAGGGACATCATGTAGCATAAGCTGGAAAATCATGTAGCTCATTCTGATCGGGAATGATGCAAATCTGCGCATCTTTTGGAAGCGAGCCATCCTCCACAGTCCACACTGGATTCTGCTTTAGCAGGCAACTCATTGCAGTGGATGGAGATGGGTTCGTTTTTCTTGCTGAAACAATCTGCAAGCAGAACAAAGATAATGACCTTAGGTACTGCAAAGATAGAGATTACTAGGTGAATGCTAGCACTTACGGGTTTTTGCAATGCATCGGACTTCGAATTGTTACAACATTTTTGCAGGAAGAGATCTCCTTGACTGAACTAATCAGTACAGTAGGCTCCGAGCAGACAAATCTAACCTGTAGGACAAAGGCCAGGGTGTGCAACTGTGCACAGTCAAATGCACTGACATGGCAACTATGTGCTTTACTTGATTACTTCATAGATTTATATGGTCTTCTATTGTTTCTTTCTCACCTCTGTCTCCCCGGGAATATCCGTGAGATCACATAAAGTCCCATTTGTATACAAGTGAATATGATACCTGAAACAAAGCAGGAACAGAAGATATTCACTCAAGACTGAGACTGAGGAACATATTATGTTTTTGTCTCTTCCCACTTTCAGGAGAGCTTAGTACAGCACCTCATAGATACATCTTTCACATGATGAACATCGTCAGATAACTCAGAGGTGCTATTTTCATGGTATGCAGCAGTCACATCAAATTCGCCTAGAACAAATTCTTGAATAACCTTCAACAAAAGGAACACAGTTTACACGGCAATGTTGTAGCTCTAGCAATTTTGCTCGCATTTGTGGCAAACTGGCAATGTCAATAAAACTGAAGCTACGGTTACTATTATTCAAAGTAAAGGCAAGGAGTATATTATTTTCTCCACGTTGTACCTAAGTACAAAACTTGCTTCTCCATTTGAAGCAAGCAATTCTTCCGCTGGAACATCCCGAGATTTGTTTGAGGTGATGGATAGACAAAAATATCAGAAAGAAATGCGATGAACTTATTCTTACAGGTCTAGGCAATAAGACGAATTTATTGGAGGAGGGAAAAAAAACTCTACCTTCTCGTCCTCTACATGGACCTGTCTGACTTTCCCATGATAACAGAATACATACGGCCACTAATCTTCCTGCTGTGCCAAAATAAATAATAATCAGTTTTTTTAGGCATTGCCTACCAGGCACATATGTAACTAAAAATAGATTGTGCATGTTCACCCTGTAGAAACACTGATCCTTGAGAATCTCAAGTAATTCATCTGGCCCCTTTGGCTTAATCCTCCTTTCACTTTCCATTATAACATTAGATGCATTTTGTGGGAGCATTGACTTCACTGTTTTTTTTATAAGTGACTTCACTGTTTTAGTTTCTTCGACTGGTACAAAGCACTTCACGTTTCCCCTCATGACTAGCTACCGGTACCGATTCCTGACCATTCTCCTGTTGAATACACCATAACCTCTAGTTAAGATAAAAGGGATTAGGTTTGAATTATGCCAAGAAGTAATATCCAAAGCAAAAATGTAAAATTCAAACATCTTTTTTTTTTCTGAAAGCATGAAATTGGTAAGATTAGCATAAAAACATGGTGAGTTTGCATTGCCTGATTTATTAGTCGCTTGTCATTCCCAGCCAATGACCAATTGTAGTAAAGTCAAGAATGATTTATATTGGTATATATGAGCGTTCAAAAATTGGCGGTAAACTTTACAGTTCACTAGAACCTTATTATTCCCATACGACCAGTCAACCACACATAATCAACAATGAAATTAAGTAAGGACAAAAGAAAGCTCTTGCTTTGTTACAAACAAGGATTAGAAGGACAAACCCATTAGAAATCCTACTGGATGGAACGGCGAATCAACAGGATGGAACTCGACGAGGTAAGTCGGCTCATGCGAACTCCGTCCAACCCAAGTGGCACACTTGACGATCAACACCCAGGTAAGCTCGCATCAAGCACATCAGTGTCGAATAAAGGAAAGCGAACAGCAATCAAGACTACCAAACCGTTGACGGTTGATCCAAGCAGGCCCTCAATCCGTGTTGGTGGAGCGTGGAAGTACGAGTTGGAACGAAACTTGGACTGCAAATTTACTGATCCCAGAATTACAATGTATCTTGTATAAACCAGCCCCGATCGAGTAGCGACGATACACAATGATTAGCTGGGACGAGCAGTAGTGTATCTTCCCTAGTAACCCCTGAACTAACTAATTAACCTTGCACGTAGGCATGCTAATTCTGCACCGAGCGCGGCATCCATGCAGTTCTGCTAGCTGTTCTTCAAGTTGTGGTTGTTTTGCAGCTCACCGGTGGTGGTGTCCAGACCTCTTCCCTTCCGGCGCGGCACCGCATGGTGGCGCTCACAAAACCGGCCGCAACCTCTGGTAGTCCCGATCCATCGCCCGATGAACAAATGCAGCGTACGGGGCAGTGGCGCGAACCGCCCGCCGCGCGGCAAAACAAATCGGCGCGTTCCGCGAGTGGCCGTCGCGGGCGGTTCTCGCCGCGCGTGCGGCCATGCGCTTGCACGAGGTTATAAGCCGATCGAGCTAGCGCTCCTGATCGACGTGGATTTTTGCAGCACTGGATGGTGAGTAGTGCTCGTTCCATGTCACCGGCACCGGCGGCGGACAAGGGGATGATGAACAGCCGGAAGAAGGTCATCGCGTGCTGCTGCGCGAGGCTCCCGCCGGGCCTGCGCTGCGCGCTGCACCAGGACGGCGCGCCAAGCCGGGCATGGATGCGCGGCGGTGGCGAGTGCGGAGAGGCCGTGGCGCCGCCCAAGGCGCACGGGTGGGCGTTCAGCGAGTACGCGCGGTGGCGCAGGCACGTGTGGATGCCCAGCCGGTTCTACTTGGAGGACGTCGAGGGCCGAGGAGCACCGTGCAGCTGCAGAGCGGCTTCTCTCGTGAGACGCCTGTAGATTTTACTGAGATTTTTATTTATTATTATGCTCCGTGTGTTTAGATGCATGTAGAGACGATCAGAACTACAAAAATCACCGTGTTTGACTATCTCCAATCCAAATTTCACCGGTTGAGTCACGTACAGTAAAAGAAAACCACACCAAAAAATAGCGAACTCCAACAGCGAACCCAAACCCAAAAATCCGCCGCCAGAGCTTGTGAAGCACGCCGCGGATAAAGCTGAGGTTTTCTTGAGTGAATTTTCCTGACATTTAACTTCAAATCTCAAAGCATGATATACATAAAGTCAGTCACCATGGTTGTCGTGCAGAAAATAATAACCTGGAATTTGAATATTATTAGTAAACAACAAATTGCAGTTCTTAGTTCTTACAATTGGTTGTTTGAAGAAAAGGAGATGTAGGACCTTGTAATCAACTTCACGATCCATATGCTCTCGAAGTAGGTGATGAACCATATGAAAATGCAGCTCATGTGGTACCACAAGACATGATTGTTTTTTGATGGCAACAAGACATGAATGTTGAACCTAAGTTCAACAACAGGAAGTACAAATGGGTCAACAAGTGAAAGGATCAAGATGACCAAGATGGAGGGAGTGAATTGGGCTTCTTTTAATTTTTAAACAAAGATTAAAACTTATTCTAATTCTAATTACCCCTAATTCTAATTACTCCTCGTGCCTACAAGTGTGAAAAACTAGCTATGAAATGAAACTAGCACAAGTAGAACAACACTCTAAGCAATTCTATATGGAATAGAATGGAGAAACGAACGTGAGTCGAGTCTGATCTGTCGTGCTCATGACGCCAAGGTACGGTACTCACTGCTAGCAACACGGCTAGTCTCATCATTTGTAGGAAAAAACCATGTTGGAAAGCCCTTTGCAGGCTCGTGGACGCACAACTGTTGTGTCTGGCAATAAAGGAGTGACCATCCCATTACTTAGGTTGAAGACACAAGAGTCGTGAAAAAGATTTGTTGTCCAATATCCGCGATCATAGTCGTTCACAAAATAGATATTGTTCGGCTGAACTCCACATTCGGAAGCAGGAGAATCTCGGAGTTGATGTCAAGAAAGAGTGCTTGGTCCCCCAAGGTATCCAACCTTGTCCACTTATACGGAAATCCATAGCCAAGTCCAGCTCAAAGACTTGAAACGAAATGGTAATTAACGTAATAGCCCGCCTCCAAATTAGCATCCTCCTCCAAAATAATTATCGGGTCTGATGACAGATCAGGAGTGGAGGAGAGCGGCACCAGCAGACCAGCTTGAAGAAAGCCGAATCCCGGCGGTGGCCATTGTTGGCTTCCATAGAAAGTTCTACAACACACTTTGAGAAATGATTCATTAGTGCGAGCTCACCGGGGCGCTGGAGGAAGAGCTAGTTGCCCACAGAGCCATGGAGAGAGGCGTCTTCCAGTATAGGCACGCGGTGAGTCTGGTCATCTGAGATGCTGCGGAAGGTGCCGTAGAGCAAGGTCAACCACGGTAGCGGCGGGGGAAGACGCTCCTCGTCAGCAATGCGACGCCATGCGCGACAGACGACTCCCACTCGAACGCGATCGGCTAGGGAGGGCAGGCGCCTGAGGACAAGATCCACGAGCTCTGGCTGCAAATCTGCCCATGACGGGAAGTGTCTGGTCGCCGCCATCACGGCACTTATTCAACGAGTTGTCTGTTGTCTCGTCGTCTCGATCGGTTACGGACGTGTATGGTGTTGGGAATTGAGGACTTGAGAGGACCAGGCGAAGAAGCGGATTCAAATTTTTTATAGCCCCAACCCGGTTCACCGAGTTCGAGTCGAGTTGGATGCTCCAGCATGTAGGAAAACTGGGCCACGCGTACCGGCGATTTCTCATTACCCAGTGTCCCAACACCTAGCTATTTGCGTAGTTCAAGAATGTGACAGATGAATGTTATTTTTGTCTAACATCATTGTGAACGCCCTAACCAAACAAAACCTAGAGGGAGGGATCAATGCGAAAATATTGTGTCTGGACCTTATGTTTAAGGATGACAGTGGATCGGGTTCGGGACGAATACCCGCGGGTTCAGTCCTTCGAAGGTGCTCATAGGGGTAGAGTTTACGTGCGTGTGTTCGTAGGAGCGAGTGTGCGTGCGTGTTGAGTGTCTGCGTTGTACTGTGTACTCTCAAAAAAGAATATCCGCGGGTTTCGGATCCAGCGGGTTTGGGTTCGGTTTTGATTTTTCACCCATAATTTTTGCGTTCGGGTATCTGAAACTTATCGGGTTCGGTTTTTACCCGCGGTATACCCAATGAATATCCGAAATATAACATTTTGTAGGATCTTAGGAAGGGAAAATAGCCTAGAGGGGGGGTGAATAGGCCAGTAAAAATTCACTTCAAACAAATATTAAATGCCAGGGCGGCACTGCCGGCCTCCAAATAATGAGCAGAATGAGCAGAGGTTTGGCAGGGAGATACTTGGTACCAATGTGAGTCCTTCCCTGCAAAATCAACACAAGAACCAGTTCGAAGACTAGTTACCACAGAAATAACTTTTTTTCTTGAATCGCCAACACAAACCCTAGCACAAGAAATATTCCAAGAACCAAATGCTAGGAGACCAACACACAAGAGACAATGATTTATCCCATGGTTCAACTCGCCACAAAGGCTTGTCTAAGTCCACGTTGTTGAGGTGCCACAAAGTCTAGGAGCTTTGCAACTCCAACTCAATCTCAAGTCAAGGAAGTGAATCCTTGAGATGAGGGGTAATTCCTTATCTTCACACAGCGATTACAAACCTCCATAGGCTTCCACAAACAAGAGGCAAGTTTTAGGGCGACGCCTAGCCGGCTAGGAGCAAGCTCCAAGGGTAACAAACCCTAGCACCGTCGGCCAAACGAGAACCACAAACTCTTAGACTTTGGGAAGTAGTAGATCCGCTCTCCAGGAGTGTTTTGCTGCCTTTTTCCTCAAGAATCTTTGGTTGGAAGTGTAGGATTGCTTGGAGGGTGAAGGTCAACAATGGAGTGAGAGAGAGGGAGAGAGCTCTGTTTCAAACGGTCGGATTGCGAGGAAAACGAAGGGGTACCGGACTGGTGAGGTGGAGAGCTTTCCAGCGGCTATTTATAGTCAAGGAAATTCGCTGGAAATAGAGGGCGACAGTGGCGCCCTTTCCTGATGTTTAATAATAAAATATGTCATGTCATCATATGCATTAAGCATTATTTATATGAATTGAGAACCTTGTCATCCATAAAACTAAAACAAATTTATTTGATTGTGCTTAATTTAGTTTGTGTATGCTTGTGTTATATTTAATATTTCTAATTTAAATATATTTCCTAAAACCCTAATTAAAGGGGATTTAATAGTAGCACAAATATGAATTTCAAAAACTATAATTATTTAGCATATGCTGGTTAAAGAAAAGTTGTAGATATTGTTTAATCAAGAAAAGGTTGTTTTTGTATATTTTCAACTTATATTAAAAAATCTAGAGTTATTGGAAAAGGTAGTTCTTTTTAAACTTATTTTCAAATTCAAAATTCCATTTTGAAAACTAAGCATAATTTGAAAATGTTGGTATTGACAAAGTTGTATATTATAAAAGTTTGAGCAACTTTTATGTTCACACTTTTTCCGGCTTCTGCTTGGAAGAGGAACCTTTTTACAAAATTAAATCAATGGCAATTCTGTCAAATAGTGAACAGTAGCTCGGGCAGCTGTCAAGCATTCCCATGGCGGCCGACGCCTGGAAGCTTGCCGAAGCCGCCCTTCTCCGACCTTCTAGGCGCCAGTAGAGACGTCTACGACCTTCGCGACGAAGCCGTGATCCTTATCCAACCATCCCTTGCCCTCTATAAGTAGCCCAGAGGCCGGCCAAATTCAATTTCTTCTCTGTTCTTCCACCGCCGCGCTGTGCTCTACTCCGGCAAGCTTTTCTGCTCTTTCCATTGGTCATCACGAACAACCAGCCACTGAATCACCTCCGCCACCTACTTGCTCAGCTCTGGGAGTACTCCGTTGATTCCCGCACTCTCAGAATGCCCTAGCGCGCCACCGTCTTCTTGAACTCCGGCGTCTCGGGTCCGAGATCCGCCGTGACATGGCCCGAGCTATTCAGTAGGTTTTGTATCAAACCAAGCTCTGTTTCTTGATCCTTGTATTCCTTTGATGCTCACGCGCTCACTAGTTTTATCTTTGGCTTGCTGGTTTGCTCGGAACGCGACGAGCCGAGCCATCCGCGGCGCCGCCTTCTCCTTCGACGACGGCGACCTCCTTCTACTTCCAATTCGCTCGAGTTAGCGTGCGCCTTAGCACCTTTTTGAGTCCCTCTTTCTTGCGCTGTTCTTGTTTGAACGCGAGATACCCCGTGTCGCTCTGTCCGCGTGCGCCGCCGTGTTTTCCGCTGCTGCGTCGCCGGCGTGCGTAGACAGGGAGCTTTGGAGCCGTTTGAGTTCGTTTGAGTTCGTTTGTGTAGTGTGTTAGCATCGTGTGAAGTTTCTGGGCATGCTTTGGTACTCGGTTAAGCCTCTGGTAAGTTGTCGTGGCCTGTCCACGTTCGACCGAGCCTTGCTTCCGCCATGGCCGTCGGTATGCCGCGCTGGAGCTCTGCGGGACTAGAGGAGGGAAGTGTTCTGTTCGGGAGAGAGAGGACAGGGTGAGGGTGGTGTTCGCTCGACCACAGAGCTCGTCGCCGGCGAGCTGTGACGCTGACGGCGGAACACTAAACTAGGGAATATAGCTACTTAGGTAGCGTATGATTTTAAACTAGTATTGTTTTGTATACATGTAAAATTTAATGACTTTCATTCATGAAGGATGAATTATAAAAAAGCATATAAACAATAAATAAAAGAAATCTAACATTTGAACAAGAATATAAAAAAGGTTCAAGTGAAATGAAGAGACAAATCGAGGGACAATAATAAAACTTTAGTTGCGTAGTGCACTAGTGCAGGAGGCCAGGACGGGCGGACAGCGGCCGCTAGGGCGATGCAATTGCCTGGTATAGGAAACATCTCGAACTGCTTCTGAATCGGGCTTCTGAATCGGGACTCTTGATCTCCTATCTGTCCTAGCCTATAGGTGGTTGGACACCATCTTAATTGAGCCCCTACTAAAGCCACATAAGCCCACAAGTCGGCAACCCACGTATGAAATATTAGATACAGAGATACCGGTTCATTTGAGACAGCAGAACATAACTTCACGAACTCTTTTAAGCATTCATGACTAAGGGAGTGATTTGGGGGGAGTGATTTGGGGGTACGAGTTAAAAAAATTGAGGTATGGCCAGCGCCATACCTTGCCATATGGGAAGCTCCGCCCCTGGCCAGAGCCTGTGCTCTGCTCTGTCGCGAGGTAGAAGAAAGCCCTCTTGGGCTGGGCTCAGTGGCCAGAGAGAGACTATAAAGAGTTTTTTGATTTTCTGAAATGCAACCGTCCCTGTTTTTGTTATTTTAGTTCTAATTTTTCTAAAGCTGCTAAAATCCTAAAAACAATTGTGCATACTCTTTGATATGTGTAGTATTTAATAAAAATATAATATATTACTGTATAGTACATTTTTAATTCTATAAAAATGTCAAATTAAAATAGAAAAGTCACTTTCAATAATTTTTCATGCTCTGTTTATAATTCCAAAGCTCATGAAAATAATTATACAATCTGTATACATACATAGGTTTCTGTATAAAAAGTTTAAGGTCAATTAGACAAAGTTTGATATCTTGATTATTTAGGTAATTAATAAATAATTGATAAAATCAATTAGAAACCCTAATCACTATAGGATTTGGGTGGTTTTGGATTGTTTATTAAACATGTGTCATTGTTCAGTGACAACCACAATATGAACATGATATGATGTGATGTTGAGTGTTAGTGCTTTTGGACATAATTATTAAATTAATTAGTTAATTAATGAAAGCTTAGTTAATTACTTAATGAACTAGTTTTGTTTTATTACATGAAGGAAAGTTGTACTCAAGATTCTTAATAATATTTAGTCATCACTTAGCCATATGTTTTTGTATGTGTTAAGCATCATGTTTACATTCAAGCATCATCTTAAGCATATCATTAACATCGTGTAGATACCTCTTTGATGGAGGGTCCATCATATCTTTGATCTAGATGATCAAATCTTCAAGTCGGGTTTCAATAGTTGTGATACTGAGTCAGAGATAGTTGATTCTACAACAAAGACAAGTCCCGGTGCATTTAAACTCTACCTTGTATTTTAAGTTTTTCTTTAAATACATCTATGGTTAATTATTGCATGATTACTATTCAAATAAATTCATACTTGATGTATAGCCTTATCCTTGAATATTTATTCATGTACCTTGATACCGTTTTTAAAATACGAATGATACTTTATGTTGCTTAGCAATGCTTAAACTGATATAGTCAGATGATTTCCTGTCATCTGCGAGAATAAGTGATAACATGATTGTTGCGGCATATATTATGCACTTTTGATAAATGAATGGTTTGTTGGAAGTAAGAATCGGGACCGGACGGACAAGGTGTTTGGGAGCCACCAGTGGTGACTGGTGAGCGGGTTCTCTCCGTCTGTGTCATTAGGGACCGTCCGTTGTGAACGTCTAGGGTTGTGACTTTGGAGTACTGATCACATACTTTTGGAAGGTGGACTCTGGCTATTCCAGTCTTAAGAACGGTTAATCCGCATTGGGAGTGGAGAGATGGTGAGAGTAGTGTGTACCCTCCAAGTTCGAGGAACTGGATGGAGGTGTATTGTGCTCTCGGGTAGCGGAACCCCGGTCTTGACTGGAGGATCTAGGGAAAGGTAGTTATATGTGTGCTTTAGTGCTGCATATGGCGCGTGGTTGGGAAGCCCCAGCTGGGTTTAACCGGTTTGAATCGTCGTGTTTCTCGGAAATGTAAACATAACCCTGATCTCCACATCGTAGTTAATGAAACTTAAACTAGATACCTGATGATTCCTTTTTGGATATGGTTTGTTGCCTCGTTATCGATCATACATTCAGATCGGTACTTGAGTAACTTTATGAGAACTAAATCAATTTCAATTGTTTTTATAAATGCTCATTTATGTAAAATACTTGATTTTTGCAAACCCCACCTTGAATCCTATGACTTGTATACTGTTATATATCTACCGCTTTTTATTTGTCGGGTAAGACTTGTTGAGTACTCCCGTACTCAGGGTTTGTTAACCCTTGTTGCAGATGAAGTTCCTAGTGCGATGGTTACAACTTCGTGTTGTATGATCGTGGTTGTCGTTGAAGATCAGTCTCTTGGGCAGAGTTCTTGATTTGATTCCTTATAGTGTTTACCACTAGCTTGATGTAGATATGACACTCAAGTTATGTTTCAAAATTATAGTTTGTAATATAACTTCATAAGACTTCCGCTATCTGTGTAAACCTCTGAAATGTAAGTTATTACAAGTTCACTTCTACCAATGTCTTAATGTGGATCCTGCTCGGAAAGAGGTGAATGACTCGGTTTAAGCCGACAACACCTAGCAAATCTTGTAATACTTGAATCATTTGTTGGGATTAAAGTTGGATGGACGATAATCCTGGCAAGTGGAACCTGTTCTTAGGAGATTCTGTCACACTGCCCTAGCTCAGTGTGTCTGATGGATGAGAGTTTTGGCCTGGACACTGAGCTAGTTGAGTGCATGTCTGAGATATAGATTTGAGCATGTGATTCACATCTGACCAAACAGCACTAGAATCCCCCTTAATAGTATGACATACCTATACTTAAATTCAAACCATAAATGAATTTAAACCTTTGATGAGTAGAGTAGCCACCATAGCAATTAGGGTACCTCCACCTTATCTATGTCTTTCCTCTTTTTGTTAGTACCTGCTTGTCATCTCAATAGATCTTATTAGTTCGTGAATTAAGCGGTCATCAACACCAAAACACACTTAGGGCTTGATTGCACTTTCAATCTCCCCCTTTTTGGTGATTGATGACAACCCAATTCAAGCTTACAAAAGAATAATCATAAATCTGAGAAATACAATCATGGGTGTAGAGAACTCCCCCTGAATATGTGAATTGAGATTTGAATTCTCAAATTGGTATTATAAACCAAGTTTCACATATTCAAAGTGATTTGGGGCCTCCCCCTACATCCATGCTTGATGTGGGGTGCTCAAAATAGGTGTCACAGGATAAGACGTGATGCACAAGACAGTTTATATGAAATAAAATCACTCAACCCTGGCTGTTGTAGCAGGGGGCGACACTGTCGCCCTAGCTATAACAGTCAGGTAACAGCAAGGTTTCTACACAAGAAACAATAGATCTAAAACAACACAGGCACAAAGATAAAATAACCTGAATCGAAATCCACAAATACATGTCCATATCCAACATAAATAGAGTCAAACTAGTGTCTTATTACATAAAATAGAGTTTTGCGACGGCACTCAATCTCACAAGCTAATAAACTAACTCTCAACAGATATGACATGAAGCTCAAACGGCAGCGAAAAAGATTTGACCCCCCTAAACTTCTCCCCCTTTGGCATCAAGTGCCAAAAAGAGAAGAAAAGAGAAGGGGAACCAATCACTCCTCCATAACCTCATCATCGCTGTAGATCACGGCGCGTCCAGCTCGGTGTGTAGTCTGTGTGAAGCGCGGACCACGCTGATGGCTTGAACGGCGAGGTGGAGGTGCAGCTGTAGACGACCCTGCCATCTCCTCCTCATCCTCCTGCTGTTGTTGCTGCTGACAACGTGGCCTCCTGCCATACACACGGTCACAAGGAGCCCACTGAGAACTGTCCCACTGACCATGTCCTCTGATCTCATCATCATCATCAACATTCTCATAATCATCATCCTCATCATCAGACACTGACAGTCGAGGCAAGTTAGGAAACACTGGAGGAATCTCCACTGGAGCAAGCGGTGGACGTCCCTGCAACTCTCTGGCTCCTGCAATAGCCTCTCTGTTTGCCACTTGCTCCTCATAGGTGATCTTGGGCTGATATGTGCACGTAGTGAAGATGGCCTTGATCCACTCTCCAAACTTCTTCATCCTCATCCCGCTCCTGGATCTGACATGTGAGCGAGACCGAGAACCCTCAAGAATGTCCCTCTGCCTGTGAGAAGTGCCACCACCTGTAGCAGGTGGAACTGGTGGAGCAGTAGCTGGTGGCGCACCTCCTCTGGTCTTCTTGATCACACACATGGTGTGCTCACAATCCTTGGGATATCTCATCCCAGTGACCCTCTCAATCACAAACTGCAAATAAGGAGCATAAGATAGCCTCCTCCTAGCATCATCCAAGGCATAGGCAAGCTCAATCCATATAAACCTGGGAATACTGAACCTCTCTCCATTGGGAAACCGAGACAAAACATTTGTGATGTATCCATTAAGATCAGTAACATTGTCTTTAGGATTGAGAGTTACCCTTATGAAGTTGTTCAGAATGTAGTGAAGGCTCCTGAGGTTGGTCCTAGACCAGTTGGGCTCCCCCTGAATCTGATCCTCCCATATGTAGCTCATTGTGTGTGGCTCAGCTCTAGCACCCTGGTGGATACTAGGTAAAGCCCTGTGCTGACTCCCAAAACCAAGAATCCGGCAGAAAGTGACATAGTCACAACGGTAGTGGCGACCGTCAGTCATCCAATGAATCTCATCCTTCTCCTGATCCCAAAAGTAAGTAGCATGAAACTGAGCAAGGATCTCTGTGTTCCAATCATACCTGAAACCCATGAGGTCAGTCATCTGAAAATGATCACACCCACTGATAGCCCGAGTCATCTGAACCTCCTGCCTGCTCTCCAACTCAGCAAAGTCAATGTACTGCATCTTGTATATCTTGCTAGTTGGCTTAGCATAGATGACGGTAGCATAGAAGTTGAAATGAAAGATATTCCAAAAAGGGTAATCTATACCTCTCATCTTGGGCACGGTGTAGGGGTTGACTGCCCTAGCCTCCTGAGTAGCCTTCCAAGACCTTGAGTATTCTGTGACAACATGCTGATAGGAGTCCTCAGATGCTGCAAGTAGGAACTCCCCATCAACCTCATGTATGTACCTGGGATCAAACTCAGTGAGGTGAAGAGGTGTCTCTGGACACTAAGGAATCTCATAGCCCTCCATCTGATTTCTCTCTTCTTCTTCAAAGGTTGCGTCTCTGTCAAAGGGAACCTGCGTCTTCCCACTGGCCTTGCGACTTGGCTCCTTGCCAACCCGCTTCCTCCTGCCACCGGCTGCACTTCCTTCACCACCAGGATTCATCTATGCAACACATATAAAGACTAGATAAGAAACTGTATATGACAGTGTGTAGATGAAATTAAAAACAGAGGTTAAACAGAGGAAGAAATACAGAGAAGACCCCAAGTGGAGGCTTGCTGTTTGAATCAGCAGGGGTAGGGCGGCACTGCCTCCCCCTGAGGCCGGCACTGCCGCCCTTAGGTGCTCCACTGGATTTTCTCCAAATTTCTTTCTCTGTCTAAATCCTGGTTTCAACGACTTCTACACCTTGTCAGAATTTCAGAATCACAATCCCATAATACTGAATATGATGCCCTAGCTAAGGATATGAAGGATAGGATATATTCTAGGACCAAAATTTTGGGTTAGGGTTTAAATCCAGCACATCTGGGCCTATCCATCCCAGCAAACAGAGACATAGCAGATGGAATCTGCTAGGGGCGGCACTGCTGCCCTGTCCCTGTTCATCCGAGATGATTGAATCCAAATCCACTCGATTTAGACCCTAATCCTCGTTCCAATCCCTTCATATACCTCCCAGAAACAGAAATCCCCAACTAGAACCATCACATTACATAGATCGAACCAGAATCGTGGGATTGAAGGGGAAAGAAGAGAAGGTTGCCTTCCATAAGCAGCACGTCCACCAATCTCGCAGAAAGTCGATGATGGAGGGTTGAGGAGCGGCAATGCCGGTCAAGGGGACGACAATGGAGCTCCTAGGTCACCTCTATGGAAGAGAGGAGAGGTGAGGGGTGTTCTGGTCGAGGGAGAAGTGGCGTGGCCATGGGCACTGAGAGATCTCTAGTGTTTTGGATAATTGACGAAACCTAAAGTACTAACCTAGCTCTAAGTGATTGAGTAGGTATAGTACACTCATTGAAGATGATGACAAGTGGTGGAGCAAGCAAAGGTGGTGGAGACCTAGAGCTCACACTTGGAGAAGAAGGAGAATAGAAAGACCCTAAGCTAAACAAGGCAAAGGTATATGCTAGGGCTTTTGTTTTGGTGATCAAGACACCAAGTGGGTGTGATCACATTTAGGGTAGACAACCGTACTATTAAGAGGGGAAATGCAAAAGTGATTGTGGTTTGTCAAGTGCCACTAGGTGTTATCTATATTGCATGAGCATTTAGGACCTAGTGACATACACCATGCTAAATGACAAGTGAAACATGCCAAGACAAGCTCACCAAGGTGGATACTTAGTGCTTGGCAACTTAGAGCAAAGGTGGAAGAAGCAGAGACGCACAGAGGGCGTCGGACGCTGAAGAAAAGGGCGTCGGAGCGTCCGACGCAACGGACGATGGCGTCGGACGCTGGGACTGTGAACTTCGAGCGTCCGTCGGCCACAGAGAAGCTCCAGAAGAAAACTCAAAGTGCGTCGGACGCTGAGGTGCAGCGTCCGTTGGATCGACGGAGCGTCCGGAAATATTTTCTCGGAATATTTTCAGAAACCCGAGAGCGAGGAGTTCGCGTCGGACGCTGAGGCGCAGCGTCCATCGCAAAACATCGGAGCATCTGTCGGGCTTCCAGAGAGCTCTACAGAGGGGCAGTTTGAAGAAAGGTGCCGGACGCTGGAGGTCAAGCGTCGGACGCTGGCGACGGAGCGTCCGTCGCTCGTGAAGCAGCCCAACGGCTAGTTCTGACAGTGCGTCGGACGCTGGCGACGGAGCCTCCGTTGCCCCCGTGAAGAGCATCCGTCTCCAACTTAACAGGGCAACGACTAGTGGACTTTGTGGGGGTCTATAAATATGTGTTGGTCGGCTAGGGGATCTCTCTCTCTCGCACATTTGAACATCTTGAGACTCCTTTGAGCTAAGCAAACTCCCTCCCACTCTTCTCCATGCTTGGTTAGAGAAAACCCAATAGAGATTGAGTGATCCAAGTGCATCTCGCATATAGCTTGCATCTAGTGGCATTTGGGAGGCGTTCTCGCTGCGGATTTCTTGTTGCTCTTGGTGATTGCCATCACCTAGACGGTTTGGAGCAGCAGTGGTAGATCGAGAAGCTTGGTGATTGTGCTTCGTCGACTACAAGTTGATTGTGAGGGGTTCTTGTGCCTTCCCCGCGGGAGATCGCAAAGGTAACTCTAGTGGATTGCTCGTGGAGTTTCAATAACCTCATCTTGTGTTGGTTGTGCGGCACTCGGTGACGGGTTTGGCGTGTGAGGCCGATTAGCGCGTGAACCTCCAAGTGAGTGTCTTGCCACAACGGGGACTAGCTAGTTGGCAAACTAGTGAACCTCCGAAGAAAATCAAGTGTCAACCATTGTCTCTTGGAATTGATTGATTTCATTGGTATTCACTTGATTGGTTCATCCCCTACTACTCTACGGCGGTATAATCACCTTTCTCATCTTTGCATTACCTTATTCATATTTGTCTTAGTATATTAGGTTGTGCCTTGAGGGCTACTAGAATTGAGTAGCAATTGTGTGATCTTAGAGCTTATTAGGATAGAAATTGTGGTTAGGTGGCTTTGCATCCCATAGTAGGCTAGTGCAAGTCTAGCTTCGCTTCTTAGTTATCTAACTTGTTGTTGAGTTTGTTTTTAGTTTTCAAATTAGGCTATTCACCCCCCTCTAGCCATCACTTAGGACCTTTCAGACACTCAGCATTGGAAGGGTTTTATAAAGGCCCACGGGTCCACGAAAGATTCACCCGGATCTGCCCAAAGGACAGAGGGCGGCACTGCCGGCCTGGGTAGAAAACTGCTACTGGACTGAATCCAGTTGGACTCTTCTCTAAATTAGATATGGACATATATGCCTAAGAAACATGACCAGTAAGCATTCAATATTACAGACAATGGTCATGAGCCTTAGTTGGTCTTTTGAAAAAGGTTTTGAAACACATAATTGAGGATTTTCATAAAGCTTTTCCTATGTCGCTATGTTGTCAAACAAATGTGTGCTATAGTTCAACCAAGGTTACGAGAGTCAAGAATATTTATCTCACTACGCAAAGCACAAAACCTTGTCTCATCTAGAGGCTTAGTGAAGATATCGGCTAGTTGCTTTTCGGTGCTCACATGGCGAATTGCGATATCTCCTTTTAATTCGTGGTCTCTCAAGAAGTGATGGAGGATGTCTATGTGTTTTGTTCTAGAGTGACTAACCGGGTTATTTGCAAGTTTAATGGCACTCTCGTTGTCACACAAGAGAGGTATCTTGGTGAATTGACATCTGAAATCTTTTAAGGTTTGCCTCATCCAAAGTAGTTGAGCACAACAAGCACCGGCTGCAACATACTCAGCCTCGGCGGTGGAAAGGGCTACACAATTTTGCTTTTTAGAACCCCAAGACACTAGGGACCGTCCAAGGAATTGACATGTCCCTAAAGTGTTTTTTCTGTCTACCTTGCAACTGGCATAATCGGAATCCGAATAGCCAAGTAGATCGAACTTGGAGCCTTTAGGATACCACAAGCCAAGGTTAGGAGTGTGTACTAAATATCTTAAGATTCTCTTAACCGCCACCAAATGGCACCCTTTTGGGTTAGCTTGAAATCTAGCACACATACACACACTAAGCATTATGTCCGGCCTAGATGCACAAAGGTAAAGGAGAGAGCCGATCATGGAGCGATATACTTTTAGGTCCACGGCTTTTCTTTCAACATCAAGATCAAGATGTCCATTGGTTGGCATTGGAGTTTTGATGGGCTTCGCATTTACCAAGTCAAACTTCTTTAGCATGTCTTGAGTGTACTTGGCTTGACAAAGAAAAGTCCCTTCCTTCAATTGTTTGATTTGAAAACCAAGGAAGAACTTGAGCTCACCCATCATGGACATCTCAAACCTCTTAGTAATAGTCCTACTAAACTCCTCACAAAAAGAAGCATTAGTACTACCAAATATTATATCATCGACATATATTTGGCACACAAAGATATCTTTATTGAACTTGTAAGTGAAAAGGAAAGGATCGGCTTTGCCTATTTCAAAGCCTTGCTTGAGCAAGAATTCCTTAAGGCATTCATACCATGTTCTTGGTGCTTGCTTAAGCCCATAGAGCGCCTTTTGGAGTTGGAAGACATGGTTGGGGAACTTGGGGTCTTCGAAACCGGGTGGCTGCTCAACATACACCAACTCTTGTATTGGGACATTGAGAAATGCACTCTTGACATCCATTTGATATAACTTGAAGTCATGATGGGCAGTGAAGGCTAGAAGCATCCGAATTACTTCAAGTCTTGCCACCGGTGCATATGTTTCTTCAAAGTCCAAGCCCTCTACTTGAGTGTACCCTTGAGCCACCAATCTTGCTTTGTTCCTTGTCACCACACCATTCTCATCTTGCTTGTTGCGGAATACCCATTTAGTGCCTATCACATTGGTATTAGGCCTTTCCACCAAAGTCCACACTTGATTCCTCTCAAAGTTGTTTAGCTTTTCTTGCATTGCCATAATCCAATCCGGATCATCAAGTGCTTGTTCTACCTTCAAAGGTTCCAAGGAGGAAACAAACGAGTAATAATGACAAAAGTTTGCTATATGAGAACGAGTTGTTACCCCCTTGCGGATGCTTCCTAGAATGTTGTCAACGGGGTGATCCCGTTGTATAGTTTGGCGTAGTCTTGGATGTTCAACACCTCCTTGATCTTCTGATTTACTAGCATCTTGTTCTTGTTCAAATATAGGCTCTAGGTTCAGTCCTTGAGGTGATGAAGTCCTTGCTGGACTGCTTGTTGCTAGTTCACTGGGGGCGGCACTGCCGCCGTGCTGAACTGCAGTAGGTGTTTGCTGCTGTTGGTTGTTGAGTATGACAGCGGAATCTTGAGCAACAACACCTTGAGGTTCCTCATGATCAACATCTTCTTCTTCCAATGACCTAATTTCTCCTATGGCCAAATCCTTGATTGCTTCACAAGGTGGATCCTCCTTTCCTACAACACTTGCATAAACTTGCTCTACTTGAGAGCCATTAGATTCATCAAATGTCACATCTATCGTGATCTCAACTCTACCAACGGTTTGGTTGTAGACACGATAGGCATGCTCATTTGATCCATAACCAAGTAATATGCCAATATCAACTTTAGGAGCAAACTTAGAGGTTTTGGGTCTTTTGTTGAGAATGAACACTTTGCACCTAAAAACTCTAAAGTAAGACACCTTTGGTTTGTTACCGGTTAGGAGTTCGTATAATGTCTTTTGAAGCTTCTTGTGTAGGTAGAGACGGTTGATGGCATGACACGCGGTGTTGATTGCTTCACACCAAAAGATGTCTGAAGTCTTGAGCATTGTCCTTGCCATATTAATAAGAGTCCTATTCTTCCTCTCTACCACACCATTTTGTTGAGGGGTGTAAGGAGACCAAATTCCTTTTGTGCCCTTCTCACAAAGGTTTTCACCTTGTCTTGTACCTGAGACTTATCATAAACAAAGAACATCCAAGTGAAACAAGAATAATCATCAACAATTACTAAACCATATTTATTACCACCAATACTTATGTAGACAACTGGTCCAAAGAGATCCATATGAATCAACTCCAAAGGTTGAGTAGTGGTCATGACGCTCTTTGGTGGGTGGGGTACACCTACTTGCTTTCCGGCTTGGCAAGCTCTACATATCCTATCTTTCTCAAAGTGAACATTTGTTAGTCTAAGAATGTGTTCATTCTTTAGGAGTTTGGCCAAGTTCCTCATCCCAACATGGACTAGTCGGTGATGCCATAGCCAACCCATGCTAGATTTTTCCACTAAACAAATCTCAAACTTATCCTTACTTTTGTTGAAATTAACTAGGTAAAGCTTGCCCTTCAAACGACCCATAAAGACAATAGAGAAATCCTCCCTCTTAAGAACTTCCACACCCTTATCCGTAAAGAGACAATTGTAGCCAATCTCACAAAGTTGTGAAACGGACAACAAATTGTAACTTAACGAATCAACATGCAAAACATTAGAGATAGAATGATCTAGAGTTATAGTAACTTTACCAAGACCGATCACATCCCCCTTTAAGTTGTCTCCAAAAACAATGTTCTCATTAGCATCGGTTGAGGGGGTATATGAACTGAACATACTCCTTTCCCCAGTCATATGATTAGTACATCCACTATCAAGCATCCAACTTGATCCACTGGAGGAGTATGCCTACAAAACAAGTTTTAGTTGCTTGATTTAGGTCCGCAAATATTCTTGGGGCCTTGCATGTTAGTAACAAGGGTCTTAGGAACCCAAATGAAAGCATTAAGATAAATGTTCTTCTCATTGCCAATGTGCTTGGCAATCACTTATCCCTTGTTGTTGTTCTTCAATTCAAAGCAAGATTTCAAACTTGAGCGAGATGCTCGAGCCTTTGATTAATATGAATATCTATTTAGAGTGGCCCAGATAGTTTCCTTTGGCTTCTGCACCTCATTCTTCACCTTATACACCTCTTTGGTGTGCTTGCTGTGGGCAATGGAATTATAGGTGGTCTTCCCTTTTCTGCGGGGAGCGGCACTGCCGCCCTTCACAGCGGCACTGCCGCCCTTGGCTGGCTGTGTTGCTCGGGGTGAGGCTTGTGCCACTTGTTGTGCAGGCCCCTCTGTACCTATTCTCCCACTGCTCACAAACTGAACACATTCAATTTCTTTGATAATCTTTCATCCATTTTCTTTGCCTCCACGAGTGAGGCCAAGTCCATCTTTGATAAAAGGATGTCTTCCATCCTTGAATTGTGGCTTCTTTGGTTGATCAACTTTGTCACTTGCTGATTTCTTATGACCATTGCTCTTTTCATTTAGCAAAGCATTGAGCCTAGCAATCTCCTTCTTCATGGCTTCCATGTTAGTAAGGTTAGTGGAATAAGCATTTATATCAATTTCAAAACATCTTCCACAACCTTGTCTAGTGGAGGGAATAGAGGTATCCTTTAAGATAGAGGGCTATGGGTTGCTCTCCCAAAGAAGGCTATATTGCAACTCCATTTCTTTGTGCTTTTCATCCAAGACACAATACTTTTCATGGAGTGAAATATTTTCCTTCTTTGTGAGAGCATGATCTCTTTGCTCTTTGGTCAAAGCCTTTTGCAAAGATTTCACCTCACTTCTCTCTTTCTTAAGAGCTTCCTTGTTGACAATATACATTTTCTCAAGTTCATCAAGATCATTTTCTCTATTGTCCAACTCTACTTAGGTTCCCTCTAATTCCTCCTTTAGCTTATAGATTATTAGTGTTATCTTAGGATTTAGGTTATTTATGATTTCATCCATTTCTTTATCACTAGAACCTTCATCATAAGAAGTATCACTAATATCACTACCAGAAGCATCATGAGAAGGAGGAGGGGGTTTTGCTCTTGATTTTACCTTCTCACCCTTTGTCATAAGACAAATGTGAGGAGAGTAGTAGTCATCATCATCACTTATGTTGTTGAAGAGCTTCGGTGTAGAGGATGGTTCTTGGATAGCAATGGTTGCGAGCTTTCCATCCTCATCACTTTGGCTCTCTAGCGAGGAATCCCACTCATGGCCAATGTGGGCTTCACCCACTTGCTTGAACCTTCTCTTGTTCTCAAACTTGCCATCTTGTCTTTTCTTCTTGCGGAATCCATCCTTCTTCTCATTAGGGCAGCTAACAATGAAATGTTCAATGCTCCCACAATTGTAGTAAGTTCTCTTCTTCTTGATAGGGAATCTTCTTTTGGTAAGCTTGTACCCATTTTGCTTCAAACCCTTGTACTTCTTGATGAAGAATGTCATGTATTTGATCTCTTCAAAATCAGCCTCATCATCTTCATCATCACTTGAGCAGGAAGTGAAATCATCTTCTTGTTGTACTTTCTTCATTTTCTTGGGCTTGCTTGTAGATGCTTGCTTGCTGCCCTCTTTCTTGCTTGGGAAGCTTTTCTTGGTTGCTTTGCTTGACTTGAGAGCCACATCCTTGATCTTCATGTCATCAAGCTTAGATTGCAACTCTCTAAGCTTTCTTCTCTCATTTGCTTTCTCTCTTTACATGTCAAAGGTCAACAATCTTCCAAGTACATCATTGGGAGTGAAGTGCTCAAACTTCTTCTTGTCTCTAATCAAGGTGACCACGGTTTCATTCCTAGGTGAGTAAGTCTCCAACATGATTTTCACCTTGTGATCATCAAGCTCCTCACAACCATATCCTCTAATCTCGCCAACCATGGTCATCAACCGATCAAACATCTCTTGGGCACCTTCACCATCCACAATCACAAACCGATTGAGCTTGGCCATCATCAAGGCAATCTTGGCTTTTCTCACTTTATCCACACCTTCATGAGCTAGGTGTAGGGTGTCCCAAATTTGCTTGGCCACATCCACATTAATCACTCTATTGTACTCATTTTCATCCAAAGAACTAAGGAGGATGCTTGTAGCTTGAGCATTGAGATGGACAACGATCATCTCCTCATTTGTTGGCTCTTCGGGATCCTTTGGTGCCTGCACACCTTTCACAACAATCTCCCAAAGACTGAGGTGAAGACCAATAAGATAAGCCTTCATCAAATGCTTCCACTTAGCAAAGTTATTCCCATCAAAATGAGGTAACATGCCGGTGGGAACATTTACAAAAGACTTACGGTCTCGGTTAGTCAAATAAGAATAATTGAAAGAGACGGCGGAGTACTTCTTTTTGTTGTTGCTGCTGCCATCGTCCTTCTCCTTCTTCTTTCCACCCTTGGAGTCGTAGTAGGAAGCATCATCATCTCCATCTTCCGAGCTACTTGATAGCTCACTAGATGAAGCATCCTTGGTCTTCTTTCCTTCCTTCTTCTTTCTTGCTGCTCTTCTCTTGGCTCTTTCTTCTCTCTTGAGTCTTCTCTCTTCTTTTCTTTATTTCCTTTCTTCTTTTCTCTTCTCTTTTCTTTTCTCTAAGTGCTTTTCTTTCTTTCTTTGTTTGTTGCTTTTCCACTTCGGTGGTGTTGACAGCGGGAAGTGAGGAGTAGCTTGAATCGAATAGGTTGCTGCTACTCCCATCTTCCACTACCACCTTGGCCGCTGCCTCACCAACTTGAGGCACCTCTGAACCTTGACCCGTTTTCATACTTCACGTGGTGAAGCGTATACGAAGTATCCTTGCTTTGATACCACTTGTAGGATCTTAGGAAGGGTAAATAGCCTAGAGGGAGGGTGTGAATAGGCCTGTAAAAGTTCACTTCAAACAAATATCAAATGCCAGGGCGGCACTGCCGGCCTCCAAATAATGAGTAGAATGAGCAGAGGTTTGGTAGGGAGATACTTGGTACCAATGTGAGTCCTTCCCTGCAAAATCAATACAAGAACCAGTTCGAAGACTGGTTACCACAGAAATAACTTCTTTCCTTGAATCGTCAACACAAACCCTAGCAAAAGAAATATTCCAAGAACCAAATGCTAGGAGACAAGCACACGAGAGACAATGATTTATCCCGTGGTTCAGCTCGTCACAAAGGCTTGCCTAAGTCCACGTTGTTGAGGTGCCACAAAGGCTAGGAGCTCTGCACCTCCAACTCAATCTCAAGTCAAGGAAGTGAATCCTTGAGATGAGGGGTAATTCCTTATCTTCACACAACGACTACAAACCTCCATAGGCTGCCACAAACAAGAGGCAAGCTCTATGGCGATGCCTAGCCGACTAGGAGCAAGCTCCAAGGGTAACAAACCATAGCACCGTCGGCCAAACGAGAACCACAAGCTCTTAGACTTTGGGAAGTAGTAGATCCGCTCTCTAGAAGTGTTTTGCTGCCTTTTTCTTCAAGAATCTATTGTTGGAAGTGTAAGATTGTTTGGAGGGTGAAGGTCAACAATGGAGTGAGAGAGAGGGAGAGAGAGCTCGGTTTCAAACAGTCGGATTGCGAGGAAAACGAAGGGGTACTGGACTGGTGAGATGGAGAGCTTTCCAACATCTATTTATAGTCAAGGAAATTCGCTGGAAATAGAGGGTGGCACTGCCGCCCTAGCTTAGTGTGTCTGCTGGATGAGAGTTTTGGCCTGGACACTGAGCTAGCTGAGTGCATGTTTGAGATATAGATTTGAGCATGCGATTCACATCTGACCAAACAGCACTAGAATCCCCCTTAATACTACGTCATACCTATACTTAAATTCAAACCATAAATGAATTTAAACCTTTGATGAGTAGAGTAGCCACCATAACAATTGAGGTACCTCCACCTTATCTATGTCTTTCCTCTTTTTATTAGTACCTGTTTGTCATCTCAATAGATCTCATTAGTTCTTGAATTAAGCGGTCATTAACACCAAAACCCACTTAAAGCTTGATTGCACTTTCACATTTTGTATAAAAACTTATGTATTTTTATTAATAAATTTTAATAAATTATGTATGTAAGCTATTAAATTTGTTTCAAGTTGAGTAATGAAATTATGCGTTGTTTATTGCCTAATATTTATGCATTTGAATATGTAGTATATATCATACATATGTTGTAAACATTTCTTATTATTTTTTCTTATTGCTATATAGTGGTAAGTTTCGGGTTTCGGTTAACCGTTCGGGTTCGGGTATCCACCAGGTTTGGTTTTGGATCCGGATTTTCACCCAAAACTGTTTTCGGTGCGGTTTCGGGCTTCGAGTTCGGGTCCGCGAAGCCCCCACCTGATCCGAACCCGCCCAGTAGCCATCCTTAATTTCTTGCGGATGTTGCACGTCAGCTGACCTCTAAACCCTCGTCTTCCCCTCGAATCCCATCCCTTACCTTTCGCCGCCGCCGCACCATCGTCCGAAACCCTAGCCCATTCGCCGTCTCGCTTGGAATCCCAGTTCCCCTTCGGCGCAGCCGCGACCGCCGGAGAGGAGTCCATGGATGACGTGTGCGAGGGGAAGGATTTCTCCTTCCCGAAGCAGGAGGAGCGGGTGCTCGAGCATTGGGCGGAGATCGACGCCTTCAAGGAGCAGCTCCGGCGCACGGAGGGCGGTGAGGAGTTCGTCTTCTACGATGGTCCCCCGTTCGCCACGGGCCTGCCCCACTACGGCCACATACTTGCCGGCACCATCAAGGACGTAGTCACTCGGCACCAGTCGATGCGGGGCCGCCATGTCTCGCGACGCTTCGGGTGGGACTGTCACGGCCTCCCCGTTGAGTTTGAGATCGACAAGGCACTCGGCATCACCAACCGGCAGCAGGTGTTCGACCTCGGCATCGGCAAGTACAACGAGACGTGCCGCAGCATCGTCACCAAGTACGTCTCCGAGTGGGAGGCCATGGTCACACGCACGGGGAGGTGGATTGACTTCAAGAACGACTACAAGACCATGGACATCAACTTCATGGAGAGTGTCTGGTGGGTGTTTGGGCAGCTCTGGGAGAAGGACCTCGTCTATAAGGGCTTCAAGGTCGCATCTCTAACCTCACTCATAGCTAATTTTAGAGTCTGTTCTCATAATTCTGAGTTGTACAAAGTTTGACAATCTTAGAATTCGATGGATTTAGTTTGACAAGCTTACCATTCAGTGAATTGGGAACTTAACAGTGCCTTTGACTGCACAGTGACTACATTGCAAATTCAGCTGTGTACCAATGCGAGAAGTATACATCTCAAGTATTTTACTGTTATTATGCTGACATGCTGCTTTGATGGTTTAGATCTATAATTTATATGAACTTTTAGCTTGCCTCAAATATTGCTTCTGTATAGTAAGAGAATATCAATTTTATTTTGTTGATCTGGGCTTTGTTACAGCACACATGTTTCTTTAGGGTTGTGGTATGATTGTTATCTTGGGAGTTATGTGTGGCTTGTAGGGTAATCTGTGCACTGTAGTTGCTGCTAATGTACAACTAGTATTATTTTTATAATCCTTCTTGAATGAAGAGAAGAAACGAATAGACTATATGGCAATATAAATTATCCTATCTCAAATGAGGAAATGGATCTAAGTTCTATTTTTGTTCATTGTATTTCAGGGAATTCATTAAATCTCATGAAATCTTTGTCCTTAATATAGGTCATGCCTTAAAACCTCATGAAATCTTTGTTGTTGATATAGGTCATGCCTTACAGCACAGGATGCAAAACTGCACTGTCAAACTTTGAGGCAGCACTGGACTATAGGGTTGGTATCCTACCTGGCCTAGCTAATTTTATTTCTACTGTTTGTAGTAACTAATTTTTAAGTTGTATCCTAGAATGTTCCTGACCCAGCGGTGATGGTATCCTTCCCTATTGTTGGTGATGCGGACAATGCAGCTCTTGTTGCATGGACTACAACACCCTGGACACTTCCAAGTAACCTAGCGCTGTGTGTCAATGCCAATCTCATCTATGCAAAGGTTGGTACTTTGCTGTTTTTTTTTTCTTTTCGTTTTGTAATTTTGGCACGCTGTCTTCCTATTCTGCTGCATGTCTACAGGCCATCCCAGTTTGTTAGATATTTTCTGTTCACATACTTTTCTACTTGTAAACTGCTGTTTATTACATTCCATTGAGGACACTTACTGTGTACAAACAGGTTAAAGACAAATCAAATGGAGCAGTATATGTTATTGCAGAATCTAGGCTTGGGCAGTTACCAGTTAAGGCCAAAGCTTCAGGAAAGAAGCAGGCACCTTCAAAGGGAACCAATGCCGAAGCTGTTCAGGATGGTTTGGACAAGGAATCATATGAGCTGTTGGCAAAGATTCCTGGGGCATCCTTGGTTGGCTTAAAGTGAGTACTCTTTTAAATTTAGATCAATCTTGTAGTTGGACTTGTTTCCATAGGATATGATATCCACACCATTATGTTAATGTGATTTACATTACATGTATCATCACTTACCAGCACTTCAGTGTTAGAACTTATGAACTAGAATTTCCAATTCTATTTACTGTTAGACTTAATCTGCTGCTTCCCCACGTTTTCTCTCTTGCTGCAGATAATCAAGGAGCAGGTTGAGGTCAGCCTTGTGCTGTCCAAGTCCTTGGTCCTGTAGCTTGGTTGGCAATAGGCCATACCATGTACTTGTAGAGGTACACCAGCAGGTAGTGGGCTGGTACTAGGAGTAGGAATGGCTGATGCAAGCCATGTA